>JAXQQM020070689.1:0-11034 GCA_034641835.2 Pinus albicaulis
TTATGTAATATTCCAAAATGAAATTTTAAATGGATCATGCCATAAAGCAGTAACAGGTATGATGGCTTCAGCTATCATATAATATGTCTTGAAATTCTTATCAACCAAAATAAAGAACAACAACAACCTTTACTCAATTTTTAAGGGCAAAAAGGTGGGGAAAAGTGAGGATTTTGGCCCTAAAATGAGTGTATTATCAAATCTGCGTAAAATTACGGGTCAAGGTTTTGGAATATGGTATATTAGGTCAATAGGGACTTCCATGTCTAATTTCAGCTCAAAAAAAGTCGTTTTTCTATGTTAAACAATTCCTCCTTCCTGACTAGTCAAGAAAAACCCTGATTTCCGATGACTTTGAGTATGCAGAATTTTACTAATGCAAGGGAAGTGTATTTTCTGAAGGTATGAGATGTAAATCACTATGAATAATCATAGAATGAGTTTGGTAATAGGGCATAGGCTTTCAGCAAGGTTAAACAACAGTTTTATATAGAAAATCCCTCAAGATTGAGGTGCCGCAAGACAAGAGATTGATCCAGAAACCCTTCAGCATTTTCTCCAGGAGGATGAAGATTATATTTATTATATTACAGATCTGAAACTGATAAATACATGAAAATAGAGATCTATAATGAGACAAAATTCCCAAAGGGCTCTTTGTTACATTCCCCTTGGGAATTTCAGCAATACATGAAAATGCCGGAGCAGATCTGAGTTTTACTGTAGCAGATCTGCAGAATGATTCAGAATTTATGAATCAAACTTTAGTGAATGTATCAGATCAGAAATATACTTAGATTGGTTGGAAAATCCAAGGATTACCCTCGATCAGAGATCTAGCTCCAAAACTATGCCAAAAACCGTGGGACCTGCTCATCGAATCTGCGTCCTCCACGAAGTCCCGGATCTGTCCTCCTTATTCGAATCTGCGTCCTATCTCTCCAGATCTGCGTCCTCCAGAGCTGGATCTGCTGGATCTGCGTCCTCCCTGTCCAGATCTGAGTCTCTCCTACCTGGATCTGCTGGATCTGCGTCCTCTCTGCCCAGATCTGCGTCCTCTCTGCCTGGATCTGCTAGATCTGCGTCCTATCTCTCCAGATCTGCGTCCTATCTCTCCAGATCTGCGTCCTCCAGAGCTAGATCTGCTGGATCTGCGTCCTCCCTGTCCAGATCTGAGTCTCTCCTACCTGGATCTGCTAGATCTGCGCAGTCTCAAGAAGGGGTATCTCCTCTGCCAAATCTCCACCAGAAACTGCTGCAAATCACCACTGAAACTGAAGGATGATGCTAAGAAAATAACCTTACCAGGGCAGGCACTCGAAGTCCCCCGAGGCTAAGGAAGGTGATACCAAAGAAAAATAACCTTACCGGGGCAGGCACTCGAAGTCCCCGAAGGCTAAGGGTGAGATCTCCCGCACGGAGACACTCGATTGCACTAAGCAGTCTTTGCGAATGAGCTAAAAAAACCGATGCTGAAGCAGACAGTCTGGCTCTCAATATCAATATCCGTCAAACATGCCAAAATGAGGTGAGAACCCCACCTTTATAGTGCTAAACTCCCTCCAAAACACTTAGCCGTCCTTCACTCTCCTTGGCTGCGAGTTACCCTTGGGTCAGCGTGAGGCCTTCCCTCATACTCGTGTGGACCCCCAAGGCCCCCCTTTAAGTTACAACGTCAATCAACTAGGAAAAGCACTTTATTTTATAAAGTGAGATGACCCCTCTTATTTCTCACTTTATTTATTATTTTGAGCTAAAGCAGCAAAATTAAACAAAAATGAAATATTCCAATTAGCAATGCTAATTAGGAATATTACAGTCTCCCCCAGCAAAACATTGCTTGTCCTCAAGCAACTGAAGTGATGGATGCTGCAAGATCCTCTCATCCTCCCAAGTGGCATCCTCATCCGGCCAAGGTATGTTGCTCCAGCAGATGCCCGAACAAGCCTACTCTCTGGTGATGCTCCCACCAATCTTTTAAGAATGCCTGGGTCCCCACTGAAACCTCTCATCTCTGCATGCCACGATCGCGAAGGGATATCTCCAATGCGAGGATCCCAAGCCCGATCTCTCATGATGTGACCAACCAACAATCCTGCGGATCCCATTGCCCGCATGGCCAATATTGAGATCCCATGGCTCGGACTGCGCACTGCCTCTGGCTATGACTGATGAAGACCATGACCCCTGCTGCTCTGCATCTATGACTGTGTAAGCTGGCCCATCAACTGCGCACCAACTCATCACCTCTCTCCGATCAACTGCAAGGGTAGAACTGAAGAATCTCCACTCGAGGCATGGAGTCTGGAATGAAATGAGGAGCATCTCCCTCCTGTGGATCCTCCATCCCCAAGCAATCATCCAAACAAAATGAGCCACCTCCCAACAAGGCAACTCCTGAAAATCTCCTTCCACCTCAAGCTCTGGTAATGAAGGTGGGATGGAAATATGACTTTGGCAAGCATCATAGCTTACCCTATGCTGTCCTTCTCTCCACTTATGATAAGTGTAGAGTGTATGCTGATCCTGGGCTGCACAATCATTGCCCTCCAGTGGCAAAGTGAAGGAAAATTCTCCAATGAAGGTTCCTCCAACAATGAAGAACAAGCTGGCCCAAAACAATCCATCCCTGAAGAATAGGACATGGTCATCATGGATCATTCTAATGAGATGTTTGCTGAAGGTTTTACATGATGATACATGATGCAAACAATCTCTCACAAAGATACAATGCAGTCTCATCCACTGCAACTTCAAAAAATTACATGGCAAGCAATGTACAAGATCCATCACATCTACTAATGGATAGTAAATGGCTGAATATGACAACAACATAAGACCAAACACTTGCCCATGGCTGTACAATGGATGACTATCAATCTCATGGCCCACCTCAAAATAGAACGCATATGTAGTAGCGGTGGCCATGCCTCCTCCCATGCTCCCATTAGAACATGTAGTGCAGAAATTGTGAGAATTCTTCCCACTCAAAGACACATCTAGCTCATGTGTCTCCCTCATAATAAAGCCTCCCATACAAATCTGATCTATATCAGCAAATGAAGACATGATCAACAGCAAAATGAAGGAAATGCTGAAGGTCTCATGTGGTGCAAGAAGGTACCAACAGCTTCCCAAACAAGTACAGCGCAGTTTTACAAGTTGCTGCTTGATGAAAGTACATGGCAAAATGTTTCTTGTTACATAGTTAATCATGCATGTCTTTATATGATACATGCTATAGTGCAAAAAATGAACATACATGTGATGATAAAACATTTTCCCAAGGCCACAAAAGAGATGGCTGCCTCCATCATGTAGATTGGCCCAATACAACTCATGGAGCAATGTGACAAGCTTGCCCTCTTGTGAAGCAATGTACTGCATAGGAATGGCAAGAGTGTGCAAATCAATGAATGTATAGACAAAACCCTCACCATATGCTGGAAGTAAGATGGTACATGGATCCATAAATGAGCCCTCCATAGTGTTTTGGCGTGCTATGAAGAAGAATGAACCATGTGCTGCAAGAAGATAATCCTCCTCATGCTTGGAAACCCAAGTCAAGAAGAATATGCCATAGATGTCTCTATCATCATTACCTCCTCTTTGTGCAACAAATATGAAGTGATCCTGGGACCTATGGGTTATAGATCCACCATATCTCTGCTGCGCACACTTCATCCATAATGTTTTGCTCCAAGGTGACAACGTTGTGAGCTCATGCAAATAAGCTCCTGTCAATACAAGACTCTGTTCTTTGACATGCTCCTTGTCAAAGACTCCTCTAATAATGCTGCAACAAATATGGAATACCTCCCAAGATGGAAGTGCTTCCCAATCAAAGACCATGGAGATAGTGCCATCTCCTCCTCTTGCAACATCATGCAAAGTATGAGAGCAAATCTGCCCTTGCTCTCCCAGAAACAAACCAAGCAACCAAACAATTTGCTGCCTCCCCATACCTCCATCATGCAACTCATGTGATGAAGACACAATGAATGATATGAGTAACACATCAACACCATGCATCCATACTCTATGCTGCTCAATGATGCAAGTATCCATCCATCTCTTCCCCAACCTCCTACTCTTAGGAAGAGTGTTTGCCCAGTGATGGCCAAACTCTTTCAAGAGTAACCAGCGCAGCCAAGCCTCCTGCTGCCTGGTGTCTTATATCTGCAAATAGCTTCCTAGCTCCTTGCCCATCAACCACATCCACTCAATACATTGTGGATGCCTCCTTCTTCTCCTCATCCTGGTATTCCTCCCATGAGGGCTACCATCCTCCCAAATCAAGTTTCTGACTTTGCACTCCATGGGATCATGAAATATAAACTTCTCAAGGATCAATGAGACCCTATCAAGAATCAAACAGGTAGTAGGCAAAAACCTCCCATCATGATGTGTATGGCTCAAGGGATGTCCAACACAAGCATGAGAGATGTTATCCATCCGAAGATGTCCTCCATCTTCTATCTGCTCTTGTGAGAAGGGAACCAAATCATTGTGTTCCATAGTGTGTTGAAGTGCATCTATAGTGAGATCTCTCCTTGAGACCTCCCCTTCATCCATGTTGCACAGCGCAGTGCAATCAAGCTGCTCTTGATCTGCATTTGGAACTTCTTGCAGGGCTACAAGAGTTCCTTCCTCACAAGTGTTGGCTGCCCCAACTGTTGATGCATGTGGCTGTTCCTCCATGAATGTGACAGCGTTTTCACAAGCCTCCTCACGAGGTGATGTGATCTCTTCTTGATGAGAATCGGAAGCGCATGGTACTTCCTCTTCTTTCTCTTCAATCTTCTTGACTTCCTCTACGGTGGATGAATTTCCTCTGAATCCGAAAAGGGATGAGAATGAAATCTTCCTTTTCACCGTTCCAGTCTTTTTGGGCTTTGACTCACAGGGATTAGTGGGTCCCTCATGCATGGGAAAAAGTGACCTCCCAGTGGTCTGCTGCAACTTTGAACTCTGCGTGCTAGAAAATCCACTGTTACCACTGTACCTTACTACTCCATCCAGTCTGAGCTCAACGTAATCTCCGAAAGGACAAACTGCTTTGAAGTCTTCCCCCATGGACTGCCATTCTCTGAAATAATTCTCCCAGGGTATACGACCATGTTGCCTTGGTACTTCAGGTAAGAATGTAGGCATTTTTATCCTCATATTTTCCATAGATAGCTAGCTCCACAGGCTGAGCCAGAACTATGCTCTGATACCACTGTAATATCCCCAAAATAAAATTTTCAGCAGATCATGCCATAAAAACGCATTCTTCAGGTATGATGGCTTCAGCTATCATATAATATCTCTGAAAATGTTCAGCAACCCAAATAAATAGCAGCAACAACCTTTACTCAGCTTCTAAGGGCAAAAAGGTGGGGAAAAATGAGGATTTTGGCCCTAAAATGAGTGAATAAGGAAATCTGCGTAAAATGACGGGTCAAGGTTCTGGAATATGTTAGAATAGGTCAAGAGGGACTTCCATGTCGAATTTCAGCTCAAACAAAGGCGTTTTGCTATGTTAAACGGTTCCTCCTTCCCGGCTAGTCAATAGAAACCCTGATTTCCCAAGACTTTGAGTATGCAGAATTTTACTGAAGCAAGGGCTGCGTCTTTTCTGAAGGAATAAGATGTATAACAGTATGTATGTTCAGAGAATGGGTTTGGGAACATGGCATAGGCATTCAGCAAGGTTAAACAGCAGTTTATATAGAAAAACCCCTCAAAATAGAGGTGCATCAAGACAAAGATTGATCCAGATATACTTCAGCGTTTTCTCTAGGAAGCTGAAGCTTATATCTAATATATTACAGATCTGAAACTGATAAATACATGAAAACAGAGATCTATAATGAGACAAAATGCCCAAAGGGCTCTTTATTACTTCCCCCTTGGGAATTTCAGCAATACATGAAAATGTCGGAGCAGATCTAAGTTTTACTACAGCAAATCTAAAGAATGATTCAGAATTTCTGAAGCAAACTTCAGTATCAGATCAGAAATATACTTGGATTGGTTGGCCAATCCAAGGATCACCCTCAATCAAAGATCTAACTCCAAAATGATGCCAAAACCCCACACAGTAACCCTGCTCATCAGATCTGCGTCCTCCCTAGCTGGATCTGCGTCCTCCCTATCAGATCTGCGTCCTCTCTCTCCAGATCTGCGTCCTCCCTAGCTGGATCTACTGGATCTGCGTCCTCCCTATCCAGATCTGAACCCTTCCTGCTGGATCTGCGTCCTCTCTGCCTTGATCTACTGGATCTGCGTCCTCCCTATCAAGATCTGAGTCCCTTCTGCTGGAACTGCGTCCTCCCTATCCAGATCTGCGTCCTCTCTGCCTTGATCAACTGGATCTGCGTCCTCCCTATCCAGATCTGAGTCCCTCCTGCTGGATCTGCGTCCTATCTCTCTGGATCAGCGTCCTATCTCCTGGATCTGCGCAGTCTCAAGAAGGGGGTATCTCCTCTGCCAAATCTCCACCGGAAACTACTACAAATTACCACTGAAACTGAAGGATGATACTACGAAAATAACCTTACCAGGGCAGGGACTCGAAGTCCCCCGAGGCTAAGGGTGATACCAAGAAAATAACCTTACCAGGGCAGGCACTCGAAGTCCCCCGAGGCTAAGGGTGAGATCTCCGAACGGAGACACTCGGTTGCACTAAACAGTGCTGCAGACCGACTAAACAACCGGCGTGCTGAAGCAGACAGAAGTCTAGCTCTCAATATCAATATCAAATCATGCATGACAAAATGAGGTGAGAGCCCCACCTTTTATAGTGCTAAACTCCCTCCAAACCCTTGACTGCGTCCTTCACTCTCCTTGGCCTGCGCAGTTACCTTAGGGTCAGCGTGAGGCCTCCCCTCATACACGTGTGGACCCCCAAGGCCACCCCTTTAAGTTACAACGTCAATCAACTAGGAAAGCACTTTATTTTATAAAGTGAGATGACCCCTCTTATTTCTCACTTTATTTATTATTTTTAGCTAAAGCGGCAAAATTAAACAAAAATGAAATATTCCAAATAGCAATGCTAATTAGGAATATTTCCATACTAGTTGTGACACGCATTTCATAAAACATGTCATAAAGATAACAACAAATCTCAACATAGGGATCTCATACTTATATGATATTCGTAAGGAAGCATTGACCCCTTATCACAATAGCTACATTATCATCTATTAGGTCATACATACATTGTATATTCATTTTTTAATCAAACCATGATGATAACCATACATCAAGTTTTTCATACGTCATACTCATAACCAACATGTAACCAACATAAATAACAAGGATATAACAACCATAAAATCCACATATAAACCATTACATTTGCACATAAAATACCAAGGAGAAGAATCTATTATTAATGAATGCATAAAACAACCAAGTTTGGGACTTCCACATACCACCTGACCATAGATTGGAGAAACCAAACATTTCTTTCAGCCAATCACACCCATGCCATATTCCATGCATGAATGTGGGACACATAACCAAAATGAACCAGGTCTTCTCGAGGCTAAACCACCTCACCCTTATCAACAGAAACGGGCTTTACCACAATCCCAATCGGATCACTATTCCCTAAACAAGCATGGATGCCACCAGATTCTTCCACCTACACTGTGATGAATTTTCTTGTCTCCTAGACTCTAATTTTTACCGTCATTAGGGGAATTTTGAGGTCTAAAATGGGCCTCCTAAGGAAATAATAAAATAATAGTTAAACCAATAAAATAATATTAATGAATTTTCAATTCACTTTTTGCACCACAATCCATGTAACCATAGTTAAATTCAATTCAAAAGTTTTACCAAAGTAAAATTAATAAAAAAAATGTATTGATGTGACTATAAATAAGAATGAGCTTTTCAAGAAAAAATCATTATAATTGAACAACTAATGCATTTGTCCTTTGTACTTTAATAACTTAAAATAAAATATAAAGATAAATTCATAAATTCTTACTTATATAATATGCTATTAATTAAAATTCATATTATTTAAATTGTATAATAACATGTAATTAATATACTATATAAAAAAATATAAAATAATATAATAAATGTAATATGTTTGTTTCTTTAATTTTAATATTTTTTAATTGCTATTAATTTTATAATAATATTATTTATAGATTTGATTTATCCTAAAATTATAAGGTTACATTTTTATTTAATTTGATTTCATATGAATAATACATATGTATAGATATTAACTTATAATTAATTTGAAATTGTAATATTAAATAAAATGAGATGAATATATAATTTAAAAATAAATATATGAAAATATACAAATATAATATTTATTGAAAAGTGTGTAAAGACATGAAGATTGTGTAAGGATATGCATTGTTTCTTTCAAAAAATATGAAATAACAATAATAATATTTTATTCAAAAAGTGTGAAATGACATTTATTATGAGTACTGTTATGCGGAATTATGGATTACGGATAAAACATTCTTCCCAAGATGTGGTGCTCATCTAAAACAATAGGTTAAAGACTTTACGACTACTTTTCCTAATACTAAATAGGCACACAGAAAAGATCAATATACTTACTTGGAGTCCAAGTGCTTCCAAATCACCTTTTGTCGCTCTTGTTGTAGCTTCAAATCCAAGCCAAATCGCCAAAATATTTCCTGCAAGAATGAACACTAAACAGCAAAAGTTAGCAATAATATAGATGTCTAATCAATTTATCTAGTTAAATCAATGAAACACAAACCATATACATCAGATAGGAATTCATAACATGAAAGTAAGAAGCTTATACATATACATATGTGGGAAAGTAAGCATTAATCTTTATTAATGGATAGAAGGTGAGGTTACAACCCAGTGATTGATTTGAAGTGACCATCTCCAGCAACATCTGTGTGACATTGGATAAACCAACACTCCCCGTGTGTTTCGCGACATGGACTAACCACCTTTCGTGGATCCTTATCTCTGGCGATGTGATCGTTGACTAACACCTGCGGGTTTTGGTCTAACGGCAATCGTGATTCACAACAAGTGGTATCAGAGCGTAGGTCACGAGTTCGATACACACCCGACTCGCGTTGGGGGGGAGATTGTTGGACATTGGATAAACCAACACTCCCCGTGTGTTTCGCGACATGGACTAACCACCTTTCGTGGATCCTTATCTCTGGCGATGCGATCGTTGACTAACACCTGCAGGTTTTGGTCTAACGGCAATCGTGATTACGCTTTATCTAAACCCTCATCATAATGCAAATCTCTCTAGCAGCATGTTACACAAATCAACTCCTCAATTGAAATTCCACCAGCATTTCTCTACTCAAATTCTTCCTTACCAAGCACTAGAATCTATGCTCAATTTATAGAGGAGCTAAAGGTAGTTTTACAATCAATGACTTTCTAATAATAGGAAAGGCATGTTCCCAATATTGTAGATTTCAAATGGACACATGGATTCGAAGTTTGACACATGTGAAATCTTCTATAAGGCACTGGCCAAGTGGAGATTTCGGAACAATGAGAATTTCGCTCCCAATTTGACCGTGCACCCTTGAATGTCGCGGGAAGTGCTTTCTGAAAACACCCTATGCCAGGGTTACCTACATATCACGGCTTACATTTAGTCCCTTGAGAGGCAACGTTGATGAGGCTCACATATGATATATTATAAACTTCAAATCTTGAAACCTTTACGGATAGAAAGTCATGAATAGTTTGTCTTGTTCTTTGTCTTAGGGCATGTAGCAACTGAAATGATAGGGGATGATAGACCCTATTAATTGGTCCTAGAGATGATGTCCAGTTAACCAGGTCATTGGGAATGGTGCCCAAATTGACCTATAAAAAATTCCCCCCTAAAGCATGAAGTCCGAAAATAATAACCATATTTTGATTGAGATGCTTTACACTGTGATGGGCTGGAGATGAAGTGGAGTGGGGACCTGCATCAGTATTACAATAAATTACATCATGATATATCCTCTTGATCATAAATTGCTGAGGGAAGGCATTCCCATGCTCAGCACATAAACTATCTGATAACATGTACATAATTCAGAAAGTTGTCTACATTGGAATGTTGCCCAATATAGACATGCCTATAGATATAGGCCCATGTTCGGATGACGATCTATATGTAAGGTCACCATACAGATGATGTGTACAACAATCCTAAAATTGCATCTTGGATGGCTGAAACTAGATCCTAGGTCTTCTTATCTCATTCACTCGATCATTCGGGTACAAGTCTAGCCATGCGAATATATGATTTGTAGTCGAACATGGTAAGACATCGTTTGATTACCAACCAATGATGTGAGTTGTTCACAAAAGCGATATAACCACCATTGATGTCAATGGCCCTGAAGGTACTGCAGTACATTTCGTAAGGCGTGAATAGATGATTTTATGTCGAATACCAAACAAAATCTTTCGGCCAAAAATCCGGAAGCGAGGATCTTGTCGATGTTGTAACAAGTCTCATGGTATTGGAATGTGGTGTTTCTAAGTGAACTTCCTGGATAATGATTTGTCCTCGATAGGAAGTCACCTTATTTCGAAACGAGAGTTACTGATTTCGGAGACAAAGGTATGACTTGATATAGCAATTTTCAAGGATGACCGTCATGAGAATGAAGGTTTATGAGTATTGCAGAAGGATGAGTATTCATTGGATGAATTCTCTTGAACATATCAGCGACACTGAGATGAGATGGCAGCATTGACCCAAAACCAAAGTGAAGGAATGATGAACCATAGGTATGAATGAACCGTCAAGAAGATTACACAACCCAAATAGTCACGGTCATGGAGTGAAGTGTCATGTTCAAGAGCGACCTGATACCGTAAAAAGTTCTATTCGCTTTCCCAAATTTTCCTCGGTCATTTTTCGACCAGTACCTCTTTATTTTCTAACAAGCTTGAGGAAGACAACATTTGCTTGATCTATAATTCAACCCTTCGAGCGAACAATTGTATCGCTATTTAATAATTTAAGGAGTCTAGCAATGAATGAAACTCGAT
>JAXQQM020063268.1:0-231212 GCA_034641835.2 Pinus albicaulis
TTTAGGAATATTACAAGTTCTTAGAAGTCTACTTTGATGATTGGACTGTCTTTGGGTTGTTGAAGAAGCATGTATCAAGTCTGCGCCTGATGCTGGATACTTGTTGGAAGTATCATATCTCACTTAATCGGAAGAAGTGCATCTTTTAAGTGCCATTCGGGATCTTGCTCGATCATATTGTTTGTCAGCAAGGGTTGATGGTGGAACCAACCAAGATCACAGTTGTTGTTAATCTGGAAGTTCCTACAAATGTTAAACAACTGCACTCAATTTTGGGGCATATAGGATATTACTGGAATTTCATCCAAGGATATGTGCTGATCGTTGCACCCATGGAAAAATTGCTCAAGAAGGATGCGTCATTCTGTTGGGATGAAGAATGTCAAAAGAGTTTTGAATTACTTAAGGAGAAGATGGTCATTGCGCCCATATTGGTCTTTCCAGACTCATCGAAGGTATTCCATGTACATTTTGATTCCTCCTATATCATGCTCAGAGCTATTTTAGCTCAACTAGGAGCTGGGGAGATCAATCACCCTATTGCATTTGCAAGTAGGAAGCTATCAAGCGCGAAGCATAATTATTCAAATACGGAAAGTGAAGGATTGGCTATAGTTATGCACTGAAAAAATTCCGCCATTATCTATTAGGAGGCCACTTTAAGATGTTGACTGAACATTCGGTGCTGAAGTACCTGGTCAATAAGCATCGAGCATAAGTAGAAAACAACAGAGGAGGCATGCCGCACATATGAGTCTCGGCGCCCCGTATTAGAGGCCATCATCGACCAAGTCTACGATGACCTGCAAAAGGTCACTGTGCCTGCATCAGCTGCGCCTACAACAAAACTAGAGGGCTTGGCTGCTACGCTCAAGGCATTGCACTATGATATTCAGACAGTCTGGGTAGACTTCGAGCAACGAATTGTTGAGCTGCAGATGAAGCTCCAGCCCGAAACACCACCGGAGGTTAGAGCACAACACGTTGAAGAGGTCAAGACAACTAGGAACAACATATCATTTACAGTGACAGAGTGTGGACAATTATTGGATGAAGCCATGGGCATTTGGACAACTTTTCAAAATGACCCAATGGTCCAATAGTTGAAAAATGAATTGCACGTTAAGGAACAACAATTTGCAGAGATCTGGATGGCAACACCCACATTGGTGACAACACAGAGACTTTCCCTCCTTCATGAGGGAAAGGAAATTCATAGTGAGATAGAAGACCTACGCCACCGGGAACATCTTTTGGAGACAAGGATGCAACCTTGGGATGAGGAAGCCCTGCAATTGTCACAGAGTCTTGATGGTGCCCTGAAAATCCTTCAACAAACACAATGAGGTATCAATTTGGCAGCTGAGGGGCTGACAACAATGAAGCTAGTTGATGAAGTGTAGAGTGTTTCCGCATATAGCGTTGTAGTGATCCTGCCATTTAAGAGTTCTGTCGAAGCACTAAAAGAAAAGATGAAGGAGAGTGCCCCGCAGTGACTCGGGACGAGTCACGAGTTTGTGTTGGGGGCCTGTTGGAGCAGGGTCCCCTGGGGTACATTTATGGTTAAGTTTTCTTTATGTTTTGTTGTGCATGTTGCGCGAAAGAGCAAAGGAGATTTGGGGTGGGTCAAAGTCCCTCAATCAATGTAATGGGTTTAAAATGAAAACCATGAGTCTTAAACCAATGTTTGATACCATCGTATGTGCACGTCTAAGATAGTATAAATATGTAAGGATTAAGTCACGAAAATATATCTCATGGTCAACTATTTTTGGTTAATGTTTTGGGCTAAGTTTTTTTTTTTGGGTAGAAAGGCTCCTGTTGGCTATGTGCGAGGAGACCTTAGTCCTGGCTGTGGACTCCATTGGCTTTGTGCGTAAAAGGATAGATTGTATTGAAGTACTGAATGTACTGGAATTGATAGATCTGTTAATAAAGAAGGTTGTTTTGGAAAGCCTGTACTTTTATGCGATCTGCTGTATTGTTCATCTGTGATGCGTTTTAAGATTTGAATTTGATATCTGTTGCATATTTACTTATGTTATTGGTTAATTGCTTACATGTGCGAATATCGGTTGAAGTTAGATAACTAGATCTAATTGAAGTATATCTGATTGCTGTGTGAAAATATATATTAAAGATGTTGTGGCCCTGTAATTTGTAATATTGGCAAGAACAAACGATAGAGGACAACATCAAACCACTTGGGAGTCCAGGACATAGCCTTCCTAGACCCAGAGAGGGCTCTCTCTGTTTTTATGATTTAGCTTGATAATTATAAGTGCTGATATTAGGCTAGTTATAGAAATTATGAGGGTTTTTTGTTTTGATTGATTGGGTGGTTGGATAGAAAGAGCTGTGAAACTTAATCCATTGGGCTATGGAGTAATAAAAGGCTGAATTGTGCATCAACGTTTCAAGGGAATTCACAGGGCAAGCTAACTATGTAGACTGGATCTTACTGGTAGTGTGAATATGAGATGAAAGAAAGCAGCGAGTTCAGCAATAGCTAAAGAGAAGTTAAGAGTTCTTTAACTATACTTCAGAAGAAAACATTAAGATAACAAACAAAGACAGAATTAAGGTGCTCTCTCAGCAAATCTTAATCTAAATTTTCTATTTTGAAATCAGATAAATTGATGCACAACATGAAAATACAAAGGAAAAACATTAACACAAAGGAAAAACATCATCATTAACATAACTCAAGAATCCTGTGAACGGTCTCTTATTATTGATACCCAGCTCAAACAATTATAGTGCTCCAATACAACGATCATTGCAACGCAGAGTCTAACAAGGTCCAACCCTTCATAATGGAAATTCAAGCAGTATTTAACTAAAACTTGAGTCGGTTTCCCTAATATACTTTGGAAAACTTCATTAATTATAAACAACTGAAATTAGACAAGTGTGGCCATGCAAGGCCCGAGCAAAAATCTCTGACAAAACACCACCTGTAGAATTATTTTTGGGCAACTCTTCATGTATCTAAAAATTTCAATGGATCTTCGTAAGGTCAAAAAGTAGGCTTGAAGGTGGCTGTGATGATAACAAAGAGGCAACGAATGCTGGCTCTGACATCTCGCCCTGCTTTTCAGAAAACCGACGTTGGCTAATTAAGTCTGGTGCAGTGCTAGCCACTTTTCATTGATTGGTGATAACGCTGATGTGTTTACTACCTTTTCTACTTATGTTGGTATATTACACTAGTTCTGAATGAACGTCCTTTTCCTGAATCGACCTCCTTTACTTACGCTCCTTGCGGGGCTTATTCTACCACAAGTCTTTATGCTGTGTTTTAGCCTATTTCTTCATAAAACAACGTGAAACCTGCATACACCTAGACTTGAGATCCTTTATATTTCAGCTTGGAACGACATCACATCCACATCAACATCGCACTTTGCACTTCAGAAATTTTATCATGAACCTTGGCACTTATCTTCTAAAACCTGTGATTTGCGATTGTGATTGGGTCCCACCGTCATCACACATCGCACTTCGATGGTTTTAAAAGTTACCTACCATGCCTATCTTATAAAATTTGCGAATTGTGATTGAGATAGGGTCTCACCATCGTCGCATATCACACTTCGACGATTTTAAAACTTACCTCTTGCACCTATCCTGTAAAATTTGCGATTTGTGATTGCAATCGGGTCCCACCATCATCGCATCGCATCCGTGGAGTCCTAAAGGTTTCTTGGTGGTTTATGTGATATATATGTATGTATCAAGTCATCGCTTGTGGGGGGTAGAGCCACGGTAAGTGGTAAGTCTTAAAGAATATATAATACAACGTTTAGTGGGTGGGCGGAGCTGCTCTTTTTTAACTATAAAATTTGAATTTTAATAGTTAAAGAAGGGTTTTGAAAGAAATAAAGTGTAGAACTTTGGAATATGGAGAAAATGAGGGGCAAAGAGGGTGAATGAAATGGAATGAGGGAAGAAATGAAGTTTGATTACCATCACACCTTATCAGAAACATTTTTCCCTTTCCATTGAACTGAAAGGCAGACTGATCCCTTTGATGTTCTAGCCAATCAATATTTTTCCCTTATTTTTCTAGAAATAGATGAAAACCATGGAATATTATTTTCAGTATGAAAGACCTGAGAAAATAATCAGTCACCTAGTGATACTGTGAAATACAGGGGTCTAACAGTGGCTCCAGCTGGGGATGGTAGCTCTTTCAGGAGGTGTCAAGAACACTGTAGACTAGTGGCCTGATCCATTGTGCTGATCCCAAATTTGCAACTTAATTTTCTACAAAAAAATCTATGGCTGAGAAGAGCCAGTTCAAAATCAACACTCTCTCCGACCTGAAATATGGAATATACTTGCACTGAAAACTAGAAAGCAATCCGAAACTACAACTGGAAAAAATGCTTAGAGTACTAAGCTTATTTGGACACCTACCTACCCTAATATAACTTGGAGATGATATATACACTAAGTGAAATATTTTCTCCACAGCAACCAATCCAGTAAATGACTACATGATTGATTCTTGTTCACTTTTTTGAGTAGGTTGGAAAAACAAAAGGGCCACTCCCATCTTACTTGCCATTGAACAACAATGTTCAAAATTTTCCTTAAAATTGGTAGCAAACCATTCATGGCGTAGCATACTCCTTCCTTACATGATTCTAAAAGGCCAACAAAGGATCTTGGAATAATACCTGGCCCTGAGGATTCAAATAACCAGCTACACCCAGGACTGCTCTTTGTTCCAGTGTATTATGCTCAGGATATTTCTGAAAGAGAATGCCTATACATGATTAATGTTTATATGATATAACATCTTCATTGTATACTGATATGTGGTCCTCAAGAAAACCTGATATGTCTCGACTGAGTTGGATGAATTCTGTTTGAAGACCATCATTTTGATGAACAGAAGAACTTTCCGACAATAAGCCTTATTGAGAAGGTAAAACAACGTCAATATCTATCTGTTCTACATTTGTTTCTTCATGAGAAAACACTTCAATACATAAATCAACAGTAGAAAAAATAGGATTAATCTCCTGATCACATAAAGATGGAGAGGTTGGCTGCATGCTCAGAATTTGATTAATTTCTTCTTCAGTTAAAGGAGGAGGCAGTCTTTGCTTTCTTTGGATTAAACAACAATTGTTTTTTTTCTCTTGTGAAGACTGATCATGATACTGAATGCCTTCTTTAGCCTCATACAAAAGAGAAAATGACTTAGCATTTGTCTCCACAGAGAGGTCCTGTATATCTTCTTTCATTTCCCGATTGCTTTCATTTTCAACTAACTTCTCTTGGTTATCATGACGGTTAACTTGAGAATGAAATTCGTGAATTGCTTCTAAGAGATCGTCAGGATGCCAATTTCCTAGGTCTTCATCAATATTTACAAGGTATTGTATGAGATCCTCATACTGATCACAACAAATTTCAGCTAATGATAAAGATGGAGAATATTCTTTATAATGCTCATAAAACACCTTGTGGAAATGTTTTAAAGAAAAGCCAACTACCAGGATTCAAACCTTCATACCATTCCCTCGCTTTCCTTTCCAATGTTGCCATGAACATCTTCATGAGGCAGTCCTCATGCCATTCTACCTTCAACTTCCATGAATGTATATGAAATTTAATGAGATGTAATGAAGCATCATCAACATTCTCATCTTGAAAATAGGAATATTTTTTTTCCAATTTACATGAGGCATTTTGTGTGGGAATTCGGGAATGTGATCTGTATTCATCGGAGCATACCTGCATTGTATCCTTGAATCCATCTTGTCAATCAATCAGAGAATGGGGTTATTGTATATTCACAACCAATCTGGATTCTTCTACCATTGGAGCCTTTAGGTCAACTGAAAACTATGGAGTCGCCAGGTGGATGATTTCAACCTTGCTGTGCCTGGCTGTTTGTCCACCGTCAACAACCGGATACCAATCTTGGAACATACTTGAATCATACAATTTTGACTGGGGTTTTTGAGTTCTGATGAAAAATTAAGCTCTTTGAATAAATCCCTAGTATGGTCGCCATTATGTTGTGGCCCTATAATTTTTAAGATTGGCAAGAACAAATGATAGAGGACAACATCAAACCACTTTGGAGTCTAGGACCTAGCCTTCCTATACTCAGAGAGGGCTCTCTCTGTTTTATATGATTTATGATTTATAATTATAAATGCTGATATTAGGCTACTTCTAAAAATTATGAGGGTTATTTGTTTTGATTGATTGGGTGGCTGGACAGACAGAGCTGTGAAACTTAATCCATTGGGATATGGAGTCATAAAAGGTTGAATTGTGCATAAAATTTTTAAGGGCATTCACAGGGCAAGCTAACCATGCAGACTGCATCTTACTGACAGTGTGAATATGAAATGAAAGAAAGCAGTGAGTTCTGTTATCACAAAATTGTACCTGATAGGCTGCTAATCAGACAATCTCATGTAACTATTTCAAACTAATCTTTTGACAGAAGCTTAGCCTCTTCAACCTGAGAGGGCTCTCTCAAAGGGTTAATGATATTGAATAAAGATGTATTTAGATGGCTAACTCTATTTAGGAAACAACTTGCTTATGATGAGTGTAGGTTGAAAATATTATTAGTATGCAAATGTTGGGCTTATGGAGTCAACAATTTCAGTGATTCAGTATTGAGTTCACTTGACATGGAAGCTAAGGCAGCTAAGAGTTTTTAGCAATAGTACACACGCACATGAAACAGGAAAATACACAGTCAATTCATCTATAAAGGAAGTCAGAGCATTACATGAATGAATTCTGAATATTATAAATGAAAACCACTGCAAATGGGACACATAAAAGATAGATATAAGTTAAATAGGCACTAAAAACTCAATCAGAATCTTAGGTTGGTCAAGAAACAAATCTCTGTATTACTGAAATAGTCAAAATTACATAAAGCTGTATTTTTGCCAAAAAATCTCCAACCCTTGAAAAATTTGACTCAATGGCCTTTAATAGACTTGTTACATCATGAGATGATCTGCCTCCTGGCTATATTCATCGAATTTTTTCCAAATGACACCTTGCATAACCATAAAACATCTAATTAATGACAAAATGACAGTTATCCTACTGGACAATCCTTTTCCTACTAGAACTCAAACTGCTAATTATTACATTTAACAACCTTATCTTCTAAAGAAATTACATATTTGACAAGTATGCTTTCATATGTTCGAATTGGGACGATGGGATTCATCACTACATGACCACTTAACTGACCTCCTCTAAAAATGGAAACAAAACCCTGTTTTTTAGGCAAATGGTATTCTTCTTCCACGAATGCTTTGACTGCTAATTTATCTTCATTTCGTGGTATTTAAGTGATGAATGAATGTTGTCATGATCCTCTAATACTTGGATAATACCCAACTATCCATAAATTCTCAAAAATCTGCTTAAAAGGCTCTCACATAGTACGCTACGAAAGTAAGGCAGTTTCGTAGCGTACTTTCGTAGCGCTGCAAAAAAGTCATTTAACCTAAATATTTTTGATTATTTCCTTTGGCATGGTATTCATCATCCTTAGACACACCTCCCACATATATTTTACCTCTTGATAGCTCCGAAAACTAGTTCAAAAAGGAAAAATAACAGCTACAATAATTTCGTAGCGTTTTGTTGTCCTTCAAGCCCAGACACGTTACGAAACTGCTGAAAAGTGCTGAAATTCTAGATTTTTGTGAAATTTGAAAAATGAAACCTCTTAGTGCCAAAATATTGTTTTTAAAATATCATTAGCCTTAAAAACCATAAACCAGCTTACCTTATGATCATTGAGGCATTTCTTCCTCATTTATGATTGGTTGAGCTATTAGTTATTCAAGCACTGTCATTTCAAGGCCTTTTTTCTCTAACTCTTCATGAATTAGTTCAAGCTACTCCTGGAGGTACTTAACCTGATCTTTAAATATTCTATTGGTGGCTTTCAAATTTGCGTTCATCCTCTTGACATGTTTGGTCTCTTTCCTCACTGGAATGGTCCATTTGAAAAATTGTTGTGTATTATCCAAAGTCTTGGAAACAGTGTCAAATTGTTCTTCCCAAATTGCCTTCATCTTCTCAAACTGAATCTTCTCTATAATTTGTTTCCTTGCTTCTCTTTTCATAACATAAATTTCATGATTGGCCAATTTCAGTTGTTCTTCAAGGAGCTGTAACTTTGTTTTTTCCATCACCTTCTCTTTTCCTTTCTTGGTTTTGCTAATTGTGTCTTTCTCTGCATGTGATGAAAGGTCAATGATCTCGTGTGGTGGATAAAATGTATTAGTAGGTGGTGGAACTTCTTTCCTAGCATGCCTTATCATAGGCTTTCTTGCTTGGAACATAAAACCCACATCTTCTCCCTCAAATTCTAATTTCTTTGCAGATTTAACCTTTTTTAACTTCTGTCCACCTTCCTCAATGTCCTCAGCCTGGACTATAGGAGTTTCTTCTATGTCAATGGCATGTAAAATATCTTAAAGATTTCCTTTAGCCACTGCTCTGTCTTCTACAACCACTGTTTTCTCTTCTAAGACCACTGTTTGGCTCCTTGTCATCCTTTTTGTTCTTTGTTTACTCACAAATTGTTTTAGTTTTGCAGGTTTGACCACCTTTGACTTTTGTTTTGCAGGTGGAACATTTGGTGTGCCTAAACTCTGCAATTGCTCTGGCTCCATCATAATTGGTTCACTTGGTTCTACTCTTGCAGGTTCACTTGGTTCTACTATCAATGGTTCACTTTGCTCTGCTACTAACGGTGATGGAATTTTCCTAGGTCTAGGAGTTCTTGAAGGAGTAAGAGCATCCAACTCAAAACCACTAAAAAAAAAAAATGAGGACCAGTCTCTGCCTAGCCTTTGAAGTTCATCTAAAACCTCATTAAACCATGATAAAATAATGAAGTCTCAATCCCTTCAGACTTTGCTTGGACCTTATTTGCCATTTTTGATAAAATTCTATGCAAATAGAAAGGCAGATCAAGGGAAATCTTACCATTAAAGTGCAAAAGTAACTTGAAATGATATGTGTAGACTTTGTGGTATCTCCCTTCACAAGTAAATTAATTTTGGATGATGAGCAAAATTTTTGAGTAGTTGTCCTTTATGCAGCTCCTTGGAACAACATTGGTGAGATCCATTTCACTGTTTTTAGGCTTCATGAATTCTTTGAACTGCTCCATGTTAAAATTGAAACCTTTGAACCACTTCTCCTGTCCTCTTGGGATCCCTGTAGCAGTTGCAATAACCTCTGGTGTGATGGAAAGATTGAGCATTCCCACTTTGGTGGCTGTTCCACTGAAATTCAAAGCAAACTCTTTAGAAAATTGTGTATGACAACCTTGTAATTTCTCACAAAACTGTAGGCAACCTATCCTTCTAAAAACTTCCACTGCAGTTGGGTCTTCCTTGATCAGATTCATGTCTGCCGGTCCATATCTCAAACATTGGCCACCCTTGTTTGTTCTTTTTTTTTTCTGCCATGGTTTCTTTAATGTCTTCACAGCCTTGCTTGATAATTTGCAACCTTGCTTGATGATCTGTAGCCTCGCTTGATGATTTGCAGCCTCGCTTGATAATGCTCAATGTAAGCCTTTGAAAACATCAGCCAAAGCTTTGGCTTAATGCAATAGCTCTCCAGAGCTTGATATCATGCAAAGAAAGAATGAGAAATGAGAAATGACTGAATTAGGAAAGATTTTAAAGTTTTGATGTCTTCTCATGACCCAATGATGACTCATACATACCTAAAATGATCATGATGACTTCAGACCTGACCATGTACCTTGGTTTCATCCGTCCATGACTTGAATGGAATCTAAATTACCCATTCCCAACGATTTTCTGACACCTAACAGCTAATGTGACAAGATAGACAGGAAACCGCACTTTCGTAACGTATCTAGTGTAAATTTTGTTGTTTTTGCTACAAAACTATCAACAATTTCGTAGCGAAAAGTGACTTTTCACAGTGTATTTCACTACGAAATTGTGGTTTCTTGGCTAAAATTGCATTTTCGGTACAAAAACCTTGGAAATTAAAATAAGCCAGAAAATGATGAGTGATGTGACATGAGGGAGTTTGAAAATGAGTGGGTTTAGACCTTAGGGTAAACTTAAACAAGAAAAATTAATATTTCTCTTGACCAAGCATAAAAAATGAATCTTACAACCCTATTTTTGACACATGAACCTATTTGACCTTGTCCAAACATGCTTCATTTTTTTGGGTGATAACAAGTTCAGTAATAGCTAAAGAGCAGTTAATAATTCTTTAACTATACTTCAGAAGAAAACATTAAGATAACAAACAAAAACAGAATTAAGGTGCTCTCTTAGCAAATCTTAATCTAAATTTTCTGTTTTGAAATCAGATAAATTGATGCACATCATGAAAATATAGAGGAAAAAAATAACCATTAACATAGCTGAAGAATCTTGTGAACAGTCTCTTATTATCAACACCCAGCTCAAACAATTACAATGCTCCAATACAATGATCTTTGTAACGCAGATTCTAACAAGGTCCAACCCTTCATAATGGAAATTCAAGTAGTATTTAACTAAAACTTGAGTTGGTTTCCCTAATCTACTTTGGAAAACTTCATCAATTACAAACAACTGAAATTAGACAAATGTGGCAATGCAAGGCCCGAGCAAAAATATCTGACAAAACACCGCCTGTAGAATTAATTTTGGGAAGCTCTTCATGGATCTAAAAAAATTGATGGCTCTTCATAAGCTAAAAAAGTAGGTTTGAATGTGGCTGTGATGATCACGAAGAGGCAAAAAATGGTGGCTCTGACATCTGGCCCTGCTTTTCAAAAATTCAACGTTGGGTAATTAAATTTGGTGCAGGGCTAGCCACTTTTCATTGATTAGTTATAACGCTGATGTGTTTACTGCCTTTTCTACTTCTGCTGGTATATTACACTAGTTCTAAATGAACGCCCTTTTCCCGACTCGACCTCCTTTACTTACGCTCCTTGTCGGGGATTATTCTACCACAAGTCCTTCTACTGTGTTTTAACCTATTTCTTCATAAAAAAACGTGCAACCTGCATAGGTCCGGACTTGAGATCCTTTAGATTTCAGCTTGGAACCACACATCCATGCCAACATTGTTGGAAATACAGAGAGGGGGGGTGAATCAATATTTCTTTCCAGTAGAGCATTAGTTAATCTTCAATTATTATCAGTGTTTGTACAATGATAGTAGCGAACAAGAGGAACACAAATGCACACAATTTTTAAGGTGGAAACCCACTTCGGGACAAAAACCACCTAATGCTTTTCTAATAATTCTTTTCAACTCGAATTGAAAATAAAGCTCCAACTTCCTAGAATCTAGAAAAGCATTCTTCTCCAGCTCCCACTGGATGGACTCTCCAACGCTCGAGATTCTTCAGTAGTCACTGAATGGATGCCCCAACACCCAATGAGCTACAACTCACCCTAGCACCACCCTACCACCCTATAGAAGAATAAAAGAAGAAGGACTCCCGTACCAGGGAAAATGATCCACTTTACAATGATATAGAATGATGTAGAAGAAGAAGATATACTAGACCATAACCCAAACTTTGACACAACCACCTAATGATGATCCTAGACCTCCCAACACTGCCTCTTCAACCCTTGGCAGATAGATACTGGTACAATTTGTACAATAATGTATTTACAATGACTAAGTACAATGATACCTTTACAATGATTGTATGCAGTGCTGCCCACTTGAAGACTTCATATGATTAACTTCTTGCTGCTGTTATGCACCTTGGTTGCTGCTCTTGTCATGCTACCCTCTGCTACACCTTGTTTTTCTTTTATGCCGTAGAAAGTTTGGTCCTTTGAAATCCTTGACAACACATGATCTAGCTTTTTCTTGCCTTCTAGGAGCTTGATATTGAATCTAGTGTATCTCTGTTATTTCAGATCCTCAATATCTGATTTTCGGTCCTGTAGTAGTCCTCTGAGTCTTCTTTCCAATGCCATAGGTATAACCCAATTTGGATTCTTCAAGAGAGAGTTATACCTAATTTATCACAATGCCCTAATTATGGACTGTTTCAGCAGAGCGCACTTGTACGACATGCCACGTGTCACTGTTTCTTAATTTGGCTCTGAAATTGATAGAGAGAAAACTAAAGACTGTGTAATATCAGTCAATTTTTATGGCATTCCAATCGGATACTAAGAGAGAGATTTATGACGAATTTACCAAGGTCACTTCTTTGAGATGAATTTCAGGAGCCTGCAAAAACCCTTACTTCCACAGATCATATCTCCAAAAATGTTGTGAAAATTGATCTGAAATTTTTACTGAAGCTTCCTCTGGATTTCGGCTTCACCTCATAAAAATTTCAGCTTCTGAGCCTTCGTAGAAAAAAAATTAGAGCGAAAATTCCACGATGACCTGTTTCAGATGGCCGAATCCCTTGCCTAAGGAGGAAATGAAGATCACAATATATATGAATGCTTAAGTTGAGAGGGGCTTCAACAAGTGAACGTGGGAGGGATTTTAGGAGCTTAGAAAATATTAATTATGACTTTTCAATGACCCATGCCCCCAACCCCATGGGGTTTTAGCCCAGTAACTGTGGTACAAACTTCAAACATGAATATCTCTCAAACTGTGAAGAATTACATGGCGTGCCATATATCAACGGAAACATCTCAACAAGTAGAAACCATAAAAAGCATTATTGGCCCAGAATATATTAATTTGGTAGGTCAAAATTCTCATTCAATATTGTGTTAGCCCTTGGTGCTTCTTGGGTTGACATCAATGACAACCGCTGATCAACAATCTCCCCCTTTGGCATTGATGGAAACACAAGTACTCCCCCTGCGATCATGAAACCTCTTCCTACAACATTCTCTCCCCCTTTGACATCAATGGCAAAGGGTAACTCCCCCTGAAACATAACCATCCTGCGGACCTGTACACACTTCCACTCGCGCTAATGCACAACCATCCTGCAGACCTGTACACACTTCCACTCCCCATTTATATTCTGAAAAAGGAAAATCTAATGAGAACTTGGGATAATCCCAAGCTTCTGGCGAAGATATTCCAATGCTGGCGAATATTTGATATGTGATTCTTTTGGTGCTGCTTGGAATCTTGATACTTGTCCAACTGCTTGCATAACATCTGGTCGGGAGGCTATTACATATAGAAGACTACTAATCATAGATCTATACAACCTTTGATCCACATCCTTAGATGAGTCGTCTATGCTCAATTTGCAACCAAGTAAAGACATCTCGAAATCACTTTGCACCTTTGTAGAAAAATTCTTACTTAGACGATCATCATTGCTACCAATTATTGTATCATCCTCTTTAGCTATTAGATATGCTTTAGTTGCTTCATCCAGAACATATATGTCGTTTGGAGCTCGACTTGCTGTAGCCACAATTTCACCATACACGCCTTTCCTGATTTCACATTTCGTGGAGTTGAATAGTATTGTGTGTCCTTGATCACACATTTGTCCAACACTGAGCAAATTGTGATTCATCTTTTCAACCAATAGAACATTATTGGCTAGAACATCTTTGCTTCCGAGAGTGACAGTACCTGATCCTATAACATTTGAAGATCCATCATTTCCAAAGGACACGGTTCCATCCTTCTTCTCTTTCAGAGATACAAATTTATTTCTATCTCCAGTCATATGCGTTGAGCAACCGCTATCAACATACCACACATGTTTGTTCTTTTGAGCCTTGAGAGCGAGAGCACAATTATCATTCTTCTTCTTCTTCCATGTTCGTTCATTCTGTGGCTTCGAAGATTCTTCTGGAGGATTTTCAAGTCTGCAGTCTTTGGCTATGTGTCCAAAGTTTCGACATTTGTAACATTCAATATTATTTCTTAAATGTTCAAATCTATTGATATTTCGCTGAGCCCTGGGAGGTTCATATTTGACAAATCTCCTAGAATTGTATTCGTTCCTAGGGTACGTACGACATTCTATAGCTTTATGACCAAATTTTCCACATGAATGACAGTAGCCATAAAAAATATGTTGGTACATGGATGGAAATTTTCGTCGAGGAATTGTCTTCCAAGGTTGTTCTTGCGAATCTTGTCCAATGAAGTCTTCATGCATGTCAGATCTCATAGGTTCATCGTATTTTGTTTTAGAAGGTCCTGCTTCTTCTTCTTTGTAACCGATGCCAGTTTTTTCATTGTAATATCGTTGATTGTTGATGAGTTCTTCCAATGCCCTTGAGCCGTTGGCATAGTTTTGGATAGTTTTTCCTTTCTTCACTTTCTCACGCAACGAGACTACTTGGGCTTCTAATTCTTCCCTTTCTTGGTTGCTTTCTTCCAACATCTTTTGAAGTGACTCTTTAATGCATTTGTGTTCTTCAACTTCAATTTTGAGACCTTGAACTTGTTATTCAAGAGTTTTGTAACGGATCTTGTCCACCTTGAGATCTTTTATAAGCTTGATTGCTTCCTCATAAAATTCATCTATGGTCCATCCTTCTTATTCGTTGTTTGATACCTCTTGCTTATTGTGCTTGGCCATAAACAATACTCTCTCATTGGCTTCTTCTTCACTATCATTGTCTTCATCGGATGATGAGCTATCTTCTTTAGAGAGAAAGTTCCCTTTGGATCCTTGCTTGTTGAATTTCTTAAAGCCTTTCTTTCTTTTTGAGTTGCCATTACTTTTGTTTGGACATTTTGCTGTAAAATGCCCAACCTCGTTACAGCTGAAACATATCAATGGAAGTTTACCTTTGAATTTTCCCTTACCAATTTGTAGTTTTCTCGTGAAGTAAGCATATTCTTCATCTGAAAGACCTTCTTCATCATCTCCCTTTTCTTCACACTTGCAGGTGCATGTCTTTTCAATTGAAGGTTGTTTATCCTTATTGGTTTTCTTAGATGCAACGAACACAATTTCTAGATGCGAAGTACCCTCTTCTTCATCAAGTCTCATTTCATATGCTATGAGAACTCCATGTAATTCCTCTTTGCTGAGTTTGTCCAGATTTGCACTGTATTCTCAGACCGATACCTTTGGGTTGAATCTCCCTGGTAACGTTCTAATAATCTTCCGTATAATAGTCTTCTCGTCAACTGGATCTCCCAATCCTTCCAGGGTATTGGTTATTTCATCAACGTATTGAAAGTATGCAGCAATGTTGCAATCTTCTTTGATTCTGAGTTGCTCAAATTTTGCTCTATAGATTTGAAGCTTTGCTTCTTTGACATTTGAGTCACCTGCATATATATTCTCAAGCTTGTCCCATAAATTTTTGGCAGTTTTGCAACTCAACACCTTATGATAAGCAGATTCAATAAGTCCACTGATAATGATATTCTTTGCTTTTGCATCATTTACCAAATTCTTCTTACCTTGTTCATCCGTGGTTGATGTAAATCCATTTTGAACAGTGTCCCATACTTTGTAACCTTGCGCCAAGAGATAGACCTCCATTCTTCCTTTCCAAAGTGCATAATTATTTTCACTGAATAGAGGTACACCATTCTTGGTATGCTCCATGACCTCCTTCCAGCTGTTAAACTGTTATTGAAGGAACCAAGCTCTGATACCAATTGTTGGAAATACTGAGAGGGGGGGTGAATCAGTATTCCTTTCAATTAGAGCATTAGTTAATCTTCAATTATTATCAGTGTTTGTACAATGATAGTAGCAAACAAGAGGAACACAAATGCACACAGTTTTTAAGGTGGAAACCCACTCCGGGACAAAAACCACCTAATGCTTTTCTAATAATTCTTTAATATTCAACTCCAATTGAAAATAAAGCTCCAACTTCCTAGAATCTAGAAAAGCATTCTTCTCCAGCTCCCATCGGATGGATGTTCCAACGCCCAAGATTCTTCAGTAGTCAACTAAATGGATGCCCCAACACCCAATGAGCTAAAACTCACCCTAGCACCACCCTACCACCCTATAGAAGAATAAAAGAAGAATGGACTCCCGTACCAGGGAAAATGGTCCACTTTACAATGATATAGAATGATGTAGAAGAAGAATATATACTAGACCATAACCCCAACTTTGATACAACCACCTAATGATGATCCTAGACCTCCCAACACCGCCTCTTCAACCCTTGGCAGATAGACACTAGTACAATTTGTACAATAATGTATTTACAATGACTAAGTACAATGATACCTTTACAATGATTGTATGCAGTGCTGCCCACTTGAAGACTTCATATGATGAACTTCTTTCTGCTGTTATGCACCTTGGTTTCTGCTCTTGTCATGCTACCCTCTATTGCACCTTGTTTTACTTTTATGCCGTAGAAATTCTGGTCCTTTGCAATCCTTGACAACACATGATCTAGCTTTTTCTTGCCTTCTAGGAGCTCGATATTGAATCTAGTGTATCTCTGTTATTTCAGATCCTCAATATCTAATTTTTGGTCCCGTAGTATTCCTCTGAGTCTTCTTTCCAATGCCATAGGTCTGACCCAATTTGGATTCTTCAAGAGAGAGTTATACCCAATTTATCACAATGCCCTAATTATGGACTGTTTCAGCAGAGCTCATTTGTACGGCGTGCCACGTGTCACTGTTTCTTCATTGGGATTTGAAATTGATATAGAGAAAACTATAGAATGTGCACTATCATTCAATTTTTACGGCATTCCAATCTGATACTTAGAGAGAGAGTTATGATGAATTTACCAAGGTCACTTCTTTGAGATGAATTTCAGGAGCCTGCAAAAACCCTTACTTCCACAGATCATATCTCCAAAAATATTGTGCAAATTGATCTGAAATTTGTACTGCAGCTTCCTCAGGACTTCGGCTTCACCTCATAAAAATTTCAACTTCTGAGCCTTCGTAGAACAAAAGTTAGAGCGAAAATTCCACGATGACCTGTTTCAGATGGCCGAATCCCTTGCCTAAGGAGGAAATGAAGATCACAATATATATGAATGCTTAAGTTGAGAGGGGCTTCAACAAGTGAACGTGGGAGGGATTTTAGGAGCTTATAAAATATTAATTATGACTTTTCAATGAACCATGCCCCAACCCCATGGGGTTTTAGCCCATTAACTGTGGTACAAACTTCAAACATGAATATCTCTCAAACCGTGAAGAATTACATGGCGTGCCATATATCAACGGAAACATCTCAACAAGTAGAAACCATCAAAATCATTATTGACCCAGAATATATTAATTTGGTAGGTCAAACTTCTCATTCAATATTGGGTTAGCCCCTGGTGCTGCTTGGGTTGACATCAATTACAACCGCTGATCAAAAAACATCGTACTTTGCACTTCGACGATTTTATCATGAACCTTGGTACTTATATTCTAAAACCTGCGATTTGCAATTGCGATCGGGTCCCACCGTCATCGCACATCGCACTTCGGTAGTTAACACTTACCTCCAGCGCCTATCCTGTAAACTTTGAAATTTGCGATTGCGATTGGGTCCCACTGTCGTCGCATATCACACTTCGGCAATTTTAAAACTTACCTCCTGTGCCTATCCCGTAAACTTTGTGATTTGCGATTGTGATCGCGTCCCACCGTCATCACATCACGTTGGTGGAGTCCTAAAGGTTTATTTGTGGTTTATGTGATATATATTTATGTATCAAGCGACTGACAGTGGGGGGAAGAGCTGCGGTAAGTGGTAAGTCTTAAGGGATATAAAATACGACTTTTAGTGGGTGGGTGGAGCTGCTATTTTTTAACTATAAAATTTGAATTTTAATAGTTAAAGAAGGGGTTTGAAATAAATATAGTGTAGAACTTTGGAATATGGAGAAAATGAGGGGAAAAGAGGGTGAATGAAATGGAATGAGAGTAGAATTGAAGTTTGATCACCATGACACCTTATCAACAACATTTTTCCCTTTCCACTGAACTGAAAGGAAAACTGGTCCCTTTGATGTTCTAGCCAGTCACGATTTTTCCCTTCTTTTTCTGGAAATAAATGACAGCCATGGAATATTATTTTTAGTATGAAAGACTTGAGAAAATAATCAGTCACCTAGTGATACTGTGAAATACAGGGGTCTAACAGAAGCATTATGTGATAATCTGTGAAGAATTTGATCTGTTAATGCACACATCTATTATAGTATCTGTTAAAAGTCTGTTTAGGGCCATTACATTAAATAATTCCTCCGGGTGCAGAAACCTGGTTCCAACACCCCCCCATACTGCTTCGGCTGATACTTTGATCTACGTAAGCAGGTTACTGCCAAAAGGGCCAGCAGTTGGAGGGTTTGTTGGTTGCACGATAACTCCGAACTTGGGTCAAGACCCCAAAGCCAAAAAATGGTTCCGTTGCCGGGAAGATTTCAATAAGATATTGTAGAATACGCTCACTAAGGTATGCAATGCTAATCAGAATGATTGCGATGTGCGCATACCTGTGGTTCTTTGGGCATATATAATCACATGCAAGAAGCTGACAGGAAAGACACCGTTCAGGATGGTGTATGGGCATGAAGCTATTATGCCAATGGAGTACAATGTTCCAAGTTTGTGCATTGAAACATTCACTAATATGGTAGAGCAGGATATTATGGAAGAACGGTTGTCGTG
This sequence comes from Pinus albicaulis, assembly GCA_034641835.2. Lineage (NCBI taxonomy): Eukaryota > Viridiplantae > Streptophyta > Pinopsida > Pinales > Pinaceae > Pinus > Pinus albicaulis. The sequence continues at coordinate 18,583 of JAXQQM020063268.1, forward strand.
GTTGGTCGCATTGGAAGAGGATTGATCTATTGCAGGTTTCCATGAGCAAGTGAAAAAGGCGCACGAAAAGGCTTGGCATGATAGGAACATTAGACAGAAGGTATTTAAGGAAGAATATTTGGTCTTGTTGTATGACAACAAGTTTGCGCGCCACCCAGGGACATTCAGGATTCATTGGCTCGAGCCATATATTGTTAAGGAAATCACAGACGGAGGTGCGGTGCGCCTGGACACATTGAGCGAAGAAAAAATTCCTGGGTATGTTAATGGAAGTCGATTGAAGCCTTATAGGGATGACCCTCTCCCTGTGCACAACAAATGACTACATGGTTGGAAATATGGATCTATGCAACGAGGATAGAGGATGCACAGACATGTGTGGCGTGCTCGCAGTAGCTGCACATGGAAGTTAACTGGGTCACAGAAGTGCTGGAATATAGCCATTGGAACAGTAAATCTGGACAAGACAACATCCTTACCTTTTGGAGGAGCGTCTAAGTTGCATTTAATGAGGACATTATGCTAGATTTGGAGCCGTTTTTGCATTTATGGAGCTACATTAATGAATAAAAGACCATTTAATATGCGCCTATGCTATAAATATGACCAAAGGGGTCGCATTAGCTCCCTTTGGTTTCTGTGCTATTTTTTCAAGTTAAGATATCTACTTTCTAAAGCTTTTCTAAAGCTTATGTCTGACATTAATCCAATCTTTGAGGAGGAGTTGCGTCGTCGAGGTTTATGTCACCTAATTCCGCCAAGCATTACTACCACCAAGCCAGGAGAGGAACCTGCTGCACAGGCTGCTGAGACCCCTGTGCAAGTACAAACTAAGAAGGGACAATATTCGAGGTCCTAGAAGTCACCTCGTGAGAAGAATCCTAAACCGCGCTCCACTGTTGCAGAGCGCCAAAAAAATCCCATGGCGGAGTTGCGAGAGATGATAATGGAGGAAGAAGATGTGGTAGAGATTGCTGATCCTATCTTGCAGTTTCCTGCCTATGTCACACCGCGCAAAGCTTCAGTGAAGGTCCCGAAGGATATCGATAAAGTGCGCTCATATATTAATATGCCATTACTTCCAGAGAACGTATCTGTTGAAGGCGATATGTTTGCTAAAATTCCACTGCTCAAAATAGAGGATTGGGACCTCGCAGTTCAAGAAATATTTCCAGAGCTCACGCCAGAAACACAACCGGAGGTCAGAGCGCAACAAGTCGTATAGGTCAAGGCAACTACAAAAAACATATCAGCCATGGTGACTAAGTGTGTAAAATTATTGGATGAAGCCATGGGAAATTTCACATCTGTTCAAAATGACCAGATGGTACAACAACTATGAAATGAATTACATGTTAAGGAACAACAATTTGTAGAGATCCGGATGGTGGCGCCCACATTGGTGACAGCATAAAGACTTTCCCGCCTTCATGAGGGCAAGGAAATTAGCACTGAGATAGAAGACCTGCCCCACCGGGAACAAATTTTGGAGACAAGTATGCAGACTTGGGCTGAGGAAGCCTTGTAGTTGTCACAGAGTCTTGATGGTGCCCTGAAAATACTTCAACAAACACAATGGAGTATCAATCTGGTAGATGAGGGGCTCAAAACAATGAAGCTAGTTGATGAAGCGTAGAATGTTACTGCACAGAGCATCAAAGTGACCCTGCCACTTAAGAGCTCTATCGAAGCACTAAAAGAAAAGATGAAGGAGACCACCCCGTAGTGACTAAGTACGTGTCACGAGTTTGTGTTGGGGGTCTGTTGGAGCGGGGTCCCCTGGGGTGCATTTTTGGTCAAGTTTTGTTTATGTTTTGTTATGTGCACCATATGAAAGAGTCAAAGGGGATTTTGATCCGGATTCATGTAGGAACGCAACATAAATGCAAAAATGCAGTGGAAATAACACTTAATTTCATTAATATCAAAGAACTGAAATTTGTTTACAGACAGAATGGAAATAAACTAGCTAGGGGGTTGGTAGCTTATATCTGAGAAGAGATGTGGTGGCTACAGGACCCTGAACTATGTTGCAATGAGGTTTGAGGGCCTATTTATTACTGATAAATAATGGAAAACCCTAAACATCCAAAAAACTAACCCTAGGAGATGAAGTGCCAAAACTATGGGCCCTGTTTGGGTAAATTGGTACATCAACTTCCCGGGGATGTAACTTTGGCATAAGATCTCCGTTTGACGCACTCAATACCTTGTTAGAAATACCTTCCAAGGGATACAGCTTTTGAGTGAGGAACATTAATCTATGAGCCATGTTGCTCTCAGTTTTCCCAAAAAACGTCGTTTAGGGTGTCAAAACGACTCCGAAAGTTCACGACTTGAAAAACTGCTAAAAATAGTAAACTGTGCTATAATTAAGGAAACTGAAAAACTGAAAGAAAAAATGGTGGGGCCCTAAGTGGAATAGGCGGGTGGCCACCAATGTCCACCTGGATCATTCCTCCCCCCTTAGGAAGCAATGGTCCCCATTGCGTTGAGTTCCTCCATCAGATGAGGAAACTTTTCCTGAACTTGATCCTTTGTGAACCACTTGCCTTGGTGCAGGACTTGGCCAACTTTGACAACCCGATACAGTTGGATCTTCTACTGGCGAGTGTTATTGAAAAACGTGTCCATGATACAATCTGTGGTGGCCTGTTCGATGCAGTCTGGGTTTAACTCTATTGATGCGAGTTGTTCTGCAATGTCGGAGATGTCCAATATTGGTAGGAAGTAGGGCCGAAGGCGGTCCACATTAAATACTGGGTGCAAAACAAGGAATGGTAGAATAATGAGCTTGAAGGAATTGTTACCTACATCCTTGGTGATGGTGTACAAACCATATCGAAGCAGGTGAAGGTTGCGGTGGGGTCTAGTGAGGCGCTCCTTATGCAAATCTAGCCACACTTGTTGCCCATCTGGAAATTGTGTGGCACCCAATGTTGATCATGTCGTTGCTTGTACTTAGCATTGGATCTGTCCAATATATCATGAAAATGTTGGCGGATTGATCTGGATTTATTTAGGAATGCAAAAAAATACAGAAATAACCATAAACATAGAGATGCAGTGGAAATAAGGCTTCATTTCATTAATAAAATAATGACTAAAATAAGCTTACAAACATAATGGAAATAAAATAGCTAGGGTGTTGGTAGCGAATCTCTGAGAAGAGATGTGGCGGCTATAGACCTATGAAATATGTTACAATGAGGCTCGAGGGCCTATTTATTATGGAGAAGCAATGGAGAACTCTAAACTTCCAAAAACCTAACCCTAGGAGATGAAGCGCCAAAACTGTGGGCCCCGTTTGGGTAAATTGGTGTTTCAACTTCCCGGGGACATAACTTCGGCATACGATCTCCATTTTTTTCGTATGATACATCCTTATAAAGATCTATCTGAGGAATAAAATTGTCTTTGCAAATATTGATTCTAAAAAAGAATCATATTTGTCGAAGGAACGATGCCCAAAAAACGTCATTTAGGGCCTAAAAACGGCTCCGGAAGTTTAGGACTCGAAAAACTGCTAAAAATAGTAAGTTGTGCTGAAACTTAAAAACTAAAAGAACTGATGGTGGGGGTTCAAATGGAATAGGTGGGTGGCCACCAATGTCCACCTAGATCATTAAGGTCCCAAAACGGCTCTGGAAATGCAAGACCCGAAAACCTGCTAAAAATAGTAAGTTGTGCTGAATGTGAAAAGCTGCAAGAGTTGATGGTGCGGGTCCGAATGGAATAGGTGGGTGGCCACCGATATCGACCTGGATCATTCCTCCCTCCTTAAGAAGCAATGGTCCCCATTGCGTTGAGATCCTCCATGAGATGAGGCACGTTCTGTTGTCGAAGATGTCATGGACCTGCGGGCTGACATGCTGGATGCAATTAATAAATTTGGTTTCTTTATCAGCCTCAAACAGTACATGTGTGGATTCTGCCTGTGTAGTCGCATGAGGTATGAAAACATTAGGAAGCAGTGCGTCGGGGGTCAGATCAATGGAGTGCTTGTCTTGATAGTGTAGAGGAATCTTTGTGAGTGTGGGGAAAATTTCCTCGTATTCCTCCATGACTTTTTCCATCTGCTACAGCCGTGAAGGGGAGCCCTATTTCGAGGTTGTCGCCACAATATTCTTCTTTCCCTGTGTGCGAGTTGTAAGGAAAATAAATTTCCTGGTTTGGGAAGCAATCTTACCACATTATTTTGCAGTAGTCAAAGAGATAATAGGAGGCGGTACTACCTCTGGTATCCTATACAAGTTATTTCCCAAAGTAATAAAAAAAACATGAGGCCTAGACTCATACATAGAATGTTTTCTCCACAAGTATGGTTGGCCCAATAATACATTAGCTACATCAAGAGGAGAAACATCACACAATACCTCATCCGTGAATGGCTTGATACAGTATGGAAGGTGGCACTGCTGGTGGATGCAAAGATCTCTCCCTCGGTGGAGCCACCCGATGGTATACGACTACGGGTGTGCTATGGTTGGTAGGCCGAGCCGCTTCACGACCTCTGTTGAAATGAGGTTCTTTTGGCTTCCGCTATCGGCAAGAAATTGCGGCGGAGAACCCTTCACCCACATTTGCGAATGGAAGAGGCGCTCCCCCTCCTCTGGATCCTCCCTCTGGATCTTGGTGGTGGTAACAATGGCAATGGGATCTGCATCAATGATCTGCTTCCCTTTGTCATTGCCTTTGTCTGGTTCTGACTCAGGATCAGAAAATGCATTTGATTCGGGTGCCTTTAGTTCAGCCACCAATGATTGTTTGGCCGGACACTCGTTTGTGCTGTGAGTGGGGCTGTTATGAAATTCACACAACTTCCCTGTGTCCTTATTTGGATTTGTGGTGTTGTTCTGAGTCGCGCTGCTTTGGCCTTGCCCCTTGTTCTTCGGTTCGGGGGCACCTTTCGGATTCGCATATCCAAAGCCTCGCTTCTTTTGCTTAAATTTCTGCTCAATCTTGGCGGCATAGAAATATGCTGTCATTAGGGAATTTTGAAGTCTAAAATGGGCCTCCTAAGGAAATTATAAAATAATAGTGTAAATAATGAAATAAGATTTGATGACATCATCAAATTTTAGAGGGAAAAAAGAAAAAACTACTTTTTCAACTCATACTTTCAACTCATCTCCCAAATTTTTTACTCAAATTTCGAGAGGGAGTACTCCTTGGATGCAAAATTTAATTCCTCATCTAAGGAGTACTCATGTTGCATACTTTCGATGGACCCCGCTACATGAAAAACGTGATCGCAATCACGTTTTTCATGTATTTCTAATTTTTCGTGTAGCAGGGTCCATCAAAATTATGCAACATGGGTACTCTTTGGATGAGGAATTAAATTTTACATCCAACGGGTACTCCCACTTAAAATTTGAGTAAAAAATTTGGGAGATAAGTTGAAAATACGAGTTGAAAAATTAGTTTTATTATTTTATTATTTTATAATCTTTTTACCCTTTTACTTAAAAAATGGTGAATCATCCCCCATGGTTGACATCATCATCTTGAATCCTATTGGTTCTTATAAAGTTTATTTTGGTTGTACATTTTTCTTAGCAGGCCCATTTTAGACCTCAAAATTCCCCTAATGGCCAAGCGATGTAATGTCGAGGAACTCCATTTCCTCCTGAATGTGTTTGTGCAGACAGCTGCGGTACTTGAGCACCAAATGTCTCTCTAAATCTTTAATACCCAACTTTGTGCTCAGGGTATGGAACAAATTCGTCAGTTCGTGCACATCTTGATCCCTTTGTTTCCGCAGCATGGTCCATTGGATGTATTTTTCCTCATAGCTCCCCACGGGGTAATATTGTTCCTTGATGCTTTCTCAGAACGAATTTCAAGTGGGTGTGGCCGAGAATAGAGAGGGTTCCCCTTCGTCCTCTTGCTCACAGTAGGTTTCCCACCAGTCTTTGACATGTGGGCCGACTTTGAGGAGTGCAAAAATAATCTTTTCTCGGTCAGAGAAATCATGGACAGAGAAATACCCTTCCAGCAAATTCAACCATCTATCTACGACGTTTGCATCTATTTGGCCTTCAAATACAGGAATGTCAAATTTTACATGTACCTTGAAGGGAGTGGCACCTCCAGAATGGTTTTTGGATGCAGCTGCACCGTAGGTGGTCAGTCGTTGAAGGATTTGAGCAAAGTTATCCATCATTGCGTTCCTTTGTTTCTCGAGGGCCTCCTCGAGAAATATTTTGATAGGATCTCCACTCCCTCATCTTTCTTCTCTTCTGCCATGGGAGGTCATCAGGGTTTGAGAGGCTGATCTTGCAAGGGTTCAACCAGATCGAGCCCTAACTCCTTATACCCTGACTGTGTTGGGGACATGAAAATAAAAACAAAGAAAGAGAAGACCGCTCTGATACCACTGATCCGGATTTATGGAGGAACGCAACAGAATACAGAAATAACCATAAACACAGAGATGCAACAGAAATAAGGCTTCATTTCATTAATAAAAGAATGACTGAAATAAACTTACAAACATAATGGAAATAAAATAGCTAGGGTGCTTGTAGCGAATCTCTGAGAAGAGATGTGGTGGCTACATACCTCTGAACTGTGTTACAATGAGGCTTGAGGGCCTATTTATTATGGAGAAATAATGGAGAACTATAAACGTCCAAAAAACTAACCCTAGGAGATGAAGCACCAAAACTGTGGGCCTCGTTTGGGTAAATTGGTGTTTCAACTTCTCGGGGACGTAACTTCGGCATACGATCTCCGTTTGATGCATATGATACATTGTTAGAAAGATATATCCAAGGAATACAACTATTGCCGCAAATATTGATTCCAAAATGGAATCATATTCGTTGGAGGAACGATGCCCAAAAAACGTCGTTTAGGGCCTAAAAACAGCTCCGGAAGTTCAAGACCCGAAAAATTGCTAAAAATAGTAAGTTGTGCTGCAACTTAAAAAATGAAAGAACTGATGGTGGGGGTACAAATGGAATAGGTGATTGGCCACCAATTTCCACCTGGATCATTAAGACCCCAAAACGGCTGCGGGAATGCGAGACCCGAAAAGCTGCTAAAAATAGTAAATTGTGCTGAATGTCAAAAGCTGCAAGAATTGATGGTGCGAGTCCAAATGGAATAGGTGGGTGGCCACCGATATCCACCTGGATCACGGATGTGCTGAATGTGCTCAATGAAGTTGTTCGCTTTGTTAGCTTCAGATTGGACATGAGCTGCATCTGCCTGAGTAGCCACAAATGACATGGCTACGTCAATGGGACATAATGGCTCGAACCTGAGGCCAGTTGAGCTGTAGAGAGCCCAGTTATAACTGTGTTGTACATAGGGAAGGCTCTCATCCCATGTGTGTGGATGCTTTGAATTGTACATGCGTAGAATGTGTACAATCATCTTGTTGATGACCTCTGTTTGGGGATGTAAAGATGTGGACTTGGTGAGCTTAGTGTCCAAAATTGACCAGAGGCTAGACCAAAATGTGCTGAGGAACCTATTGTCCCTATATGAGATGATAGACTGTGGGATCCCAAAGTGCACCCACACTCTTTCAAAGAAGAGTTTAGCAGTGGATTCTGTTGTGATATTCTACTTGCAGGCCGACATAATGGCCATCTTCGAGAATCTGTCGATGACCATGAAAACACAGTCGTTTCCATGCTTAGTAGAAGGAATTTCAGACATTTAATCCATGGAGATGGATTCCCAAGGTCAACTAGGGGTAGGTAGCGGAGTATAAAGGCCTTGATTCTCGATGGTCATTATGGAAATGGCGCAAGCAGTGCAGGATTTGATGTACTTCCTAACATCCTATCGAAGGTTCGACCAATAGAAATAATTTTGTAGTATTGCCACTATTTTCTCGAACACGAAATTCCCAACGAGTCAACTGTAGTGTTCTTCCGAAATCATCTTGGCATGCTTGCTAGAAGGAACACAAAGGTGTCCCAGGTGACATAACAGTGCATCCTGGAGGTGAAAATTTGGAACTTGCATACCCTCCAAGAGTGTCTTGTATGGCAGGCCGAATTCCGGATTGCTCTTGTAAAGAGGCAGCTAATCAAAATTCTCATGCCCACAAGAGTTGAGAACAGTGGTTAGCGCCACGATCAGTGGTCGGCTGAGGTAGTCTGCAATATTTTGGTGCTACCCTTCTTATACTTGATGTTCAAATGAAATTTTTGCAGATATGTGGACCACTTATGATGGTGATCATTCTACAACTTCCCCCCTTGTCTGTATGAACTGCAGGGGTCGGTGGTCTGTGTGGATGACTATTTCCTTCTCCAAAATGCAATGCTTTCATTGGCAGCAAACCCGCATAATGGAATACATTTCTTTTTCATAAGTGGGATACTTTCGAATTGTGTCAGATAGTGTCTCACTATGATATGCCACAGGATGCCCTTGTTGAGTAAGAACTGCCCTAATAGCATAGTTAGAGGCATTTGTCTCGATCTCAAATGGTTGTTACAAGTCTGGTAATGGGAGCATTGGGGCAGAGTAGAGGCAATGTTTCAATTATATGAACACCTTCTGTTGAGATTCCGACCAAAAGAATTTTTCTTTCTCTCCTCCCTTGGTGACTTGACCTAAAGGCCAAGTGATATGAGAGAATCCGAACACGAACCTGTGGTAGAAATTAGCAAGACCCAGAAAGTTGCAAAGCTCTGTTAGAGTTGTTGGGGTCGACAAATCCCGAAATACTTGGATCTTGGTTGGATCCACATGCACTGCCCGTTCTTCAATAATGTATCCCATATACTGAACCTAGGTCATGCCAAAAGTGCACTTCTGCAAATTGACACACAAATTGTGTTGCCGTAGTGTTTGGAGGACCTGTCGGATGTGGTGGAGGTTCTTGTTGAGATTCAACAAGATGATGAGCTTAGTGAAAATTAAGCACCTTCACTAAGTGGGGCTCGCAAGCTATTTTTAGGTGTATGTCTATTTTTAGAATGGTGAGCATATTCTAAAGTTAGCAGGATTTTGATTCTATATGGTTGAGAAAATTCTGTATTTAGATGAATTTATGTTTTTAGAAGATTGGGCGAAGTCTATTTATAGATAGCTAATATAAAAATAGATGCATGTCGATTATTATTAGCCCTTAATAATAATTAGACTCTAAATATCAACTTATTCTCTTGGAGCACTTTATTTCAGTGAAAAGGTGTGGCACATCAGTGGGCTGAAGGAATTACGCAATTCCTAGGGTGGTTGGTGACTCATGCATGGAGGAATCAGTTATAACTGATAGTGGAAAGTTGTGACAGAGTTGGAAGAGTAGTTATGTGAGTTGTTATTTAGTTTAACTCATTTAAGTGAGTTAAACTCAGTTGAGCTAGTTGTATCTAGTTCTAACTAAAGATACACTTGTGAGAGTTCAGTGAATTAATTATTTAATTAATTCACAACTGGATACTCACTTGCAACTGAACAAATACATTAGTTAACTACTTGCATGTCCGTTCCAGTGGAGACCCAGTGGAGAAATAGGTGAAAGGTTGAGATGGACTATCTTTTGTGACTATAGTGATGCATTCTATGCATATACACAGACATTGGAGTTGCCAATGCGGATTGTGCAGTCAAGGCAAGGCAAGATCGAATTGATTCAGGGATCTTCTTCAGCGGGGATTGCACAGTGGAGGCAAGAAATTGGTGCATATATATGAAAATTTCTGCATGACAGTGTGTGACAATTGGTGATTGTAATGAGAGCTTGATGTACTAAACTTTGTAGGAGATTTTTACATGTTCCCTTGATATACATAATATATGATAGTTGGGGTTTTTAGCTTTAATGTTTCCCGTTAAAACATTCTTGTTATGTGCGATTGATTTTCTTCATATGTGTTTGTAATTGGCGATTTAATTTCCGCAAAGAATTAAGTGGAATGATTCTGTATTTAACATAAGATTAATTTGTTAGATCAAGAGAGTCCGGTAATATACATGCATCTTGTATAATTTCTACATGGTATCAGAGTAGTGTTAATCACTAGAGATTGCAATATTGAAGCGGTGCTGAGTTTTGTGCTAGTGGACAATTCAAATTTGATGCAAAAATTTCTTGGTGCGAAAATTGAGTATACATTGAAATGGCTTCCAATGGGTTGCGGTTGGAGTATGCACTTGAGGGCAGCTCTAACTACATAGCCTAGAAGGACTAGATGGAGGCGGTGCTTGAAGATAATGGTATGAAGGAGTTCATCGATAGAGATGTTCCTAAGCCCACTTTGATGGATGCTGCATTACTTGATGCCTGGCAAAAGAAAGTGTTATTCATCAGTAATTTTCGCTATCCGTAGATGACTAAATATTGGTTCTAGATTTCTAAAAACAAAATTCCATGAACATTATGAGTTTTGGAAATCTCACTGCCTTCATTATCCTTAGAGAATTTTTTTTCACTATCCTACCATTTTTCCATTTCAATATCACCTTGTAACTCCTACAGAATCCAAATGGCTTGTGCCTCTCATTTCCATCTTTTTTCCTACCCATAATATCATTACTCTGTTTGTCCCTTGCCTATGACTCCATTGTCCATCTAGGGTTTTTTAGGGCATTTTTCTTGGTTTCATGAACTCCATGGTTAAAACATCAACAAGGCTTGTATCCCGATGCTTTTACACATCCTCCTATCCTTAATATACCTTCATAAACACTTCCCATCACTCCTATCCCTCACACTCATCATTTTTCTACAAAGCCTAGCCCATTGCTACAATTTGACACTTTTCGAGACTAGGCCTGTGTTTTCCCCTTTTGGACCTTTTCCCCTCACTCAATTATTGAAATTCAACTTTCCCCTACTCTCCAAAATATATCCCTATCCCCCAAAATTTCCCCAAGAATTTAGACAAACCTTAACCCCTTAATTCTCCTCCCTATACAAGGCAGTCCTAAAATCCCCTGTTTTGCCTACACCAAACCCTAATTTCCTCTTCCAACTAAGCTAGGGTTTGCAATAGAAAAGAGGGATAGGAGCAAAGGATCCACATGATAGGTCATATCAGCAAGAATAAAGCCATACCAACTCATAAACATCATGCCTCCATCATTTTCCAAAAATCCATTCCAAGAGTCAAGCCATTTGTCACTCATTTGGCAACTTTTGCTTCAAACTATGTTTCTGACCAAACAAAGATGAATTTGACAAAAGTGAGAGAATATGTTGTCCTTCATAGGTCCAAGAAGAAAAAAATCCTTCTGTTTTTACACAAGTATCATGGTTTGGAAGTAAAGAAAAAAAATACAGGTGTCACAGGAGAATTTCTGTGCTTCTGGAGTGACCTTGGGAAAATCAGATTTTCTCATAGCTGGAGTGTCCAAATGACTTTCTTGATGAGTCAAATGATAACTATATTGGAATATATTTCCAATGAGCTATCCTAAGCTCAATTGGGAGTTATGTAAGGCTTCCAAACGTTGTTTGCACCAACACTCTGCATTTCAGCATCATCACTCAGCACCTTTTGACTAGTATTGGGAAAATCAACTTTTGACAAGTAAAATCAACTCCAATAAGGGAAAAAATGTTATATTTGGAAATTAGACAGGTTAATATTTCCAACGAGCTATGACGGACCCAATTATGACACCGGGAAGGCCTCCAAATTCCCTCTGCAAAATGGTGCTATGCGCTTAGGAGTTGGTGCTGCGCCCCTCGAAATGTTTTCCCATGTAAATTACACATGTCGCTGTGCACCTCGGAGGTGGTGTTGCGCCCTTGGCCAAGAGGGCCTCCTCAACCCTAAAAACACTCAATTCACTCCCAGACTCTTGCTGAAGGTCTTCCAGGCATATTGAATGTTAAGTACCATCACATCAGCCCAACCAAGCATGAATTGAATATTTCTAGAAATTATAAATGAAGAAGGGAAAAAGCCCTAAAGCCTAAAGTTTGAGAATGAAGGCAAAGAGGTGAAATGAAGACCATAAATATCCATGATGACATCAGGCATAATTTTGAAGAATGATATCAGAAGGTCACCTCCATGGTTTATCAAGGCAACAATACTTCACTGCATCAAAGGGAGGAGAATGCAAAGAGTATCAGTATGATAGAGATCAAGTCTTCAAGAGTAGTCAATTGCCCTCAAATGGTCAAAGAAAGAAGGCATAGGGTTAAGTTTCAAAATGAAAAACCAAGATAATCATGAGTTTTCTCTCGAGTAACTAAAGTTGTCAAATTCCAAGAATGACAAAGGGGACAAAAATAATTTGTGTCATGGCACCTGCAGCAAAACAAAGTGGCCAAGAGAAGACATAGTGGACATGACTTACAGTCTTTGTCAAAATAGAGATATCACTGTCAAAATCAGTGAGAGGGGAAGAAATTATATTTTCAGATCACCCACAAAAAAGATCATTTTTTGTGTTTTAAGTCACCTCCTGCAAAATTAAACAGAATATCTGTGAAATGATAAAAAGGCCAAAAAGCATTAGAATGTGGGTTTGTAAGATATAAATATATCTTCATAAGACTATAAAAGCCAATTTGGTTTATCATTTAACTCCATTTGTCACTTGCAAAAGAGAGAAAGAAACCTTCAAGAGAAAATTCCTGCGTTCTGGCAAATTTCGGGCAAGCAATGCCCTGTGCTGCGCTCTTGGGACGCTGTGCTACGTGCCTATGGGTGCTTCCTTTGAAAATTCAACAGATCCCTACGCATCTGTGGACAGATGCTACACATTTTCCAGCATGCAGAATCATAAGTTGACCCGACAGTGTACAGAGGCCCGACTGGCCCGGGCGCTGCGCATAGACACGTTCAAGAGCCGACCCGACAGTGTGCAGAGCAGCCAAACTGGCCCGACGCTGCGCACATACAGTGTCCAGAACACATTCAGCCTTCTGCTTGATAGGCCCACTACCTTAGCGCGTTCAGAAATCGCCCGAACGGCCCGTGCACCCGAACGCATTCAACCTTTGCTCGACTGCTTGTGCAGCTCTGTCGGTGCTACGCACAGGGACATTCAGTAGACCCGACTGCTCGTGTAAATTTTTCGGCGCTACACGTAGGGACGTTCAGTAGGCCCGATAGCCTGTGCAGCCTCTTCCAATGCTACACGTTTTCTTGTCCATTCAAACACTGCACGAAGAACCACCCGACATGCCCGACTACTACGCTCCTCTGCTACGCGTTTAGCTAGGAATCCCTCCACGCCTGTGCAAGCCTCCAAACGCCTCCAAACTCTTCAAATTCTCTGCTTTGTACCTCATGAAGGTTTTTATAAGAGTTTCAGGGTTTTTATTTCAAGGCAATAGTAAAAGACAAAATGTCAAGAGAAGGCATTAGTGAGAGTGGAGAGGGAGGCCAAAGGCCTAGAGGACAGCAGAGAATGAGGAAGAAGATGTTGAAGAAAATGAAGAGGAAAGTGAGGAGGCAGAGATAGTAAATGATGAAAAAGAAGAGACAGAAAATGACGAAAAGGCAGAAACAAAAAATGAAGAAGAGGACAAGGACAAAGATGAAGACAGTAAGGATAATGCAGAAACCAAAGGTAGCATTGATACTAATGAGATAAACCATAGTGAGGAGGAGGTAAAAGACAATGACAAAGAGGAAGATGATAAGGAAGACAGTGAGGGACAAGACAACAAAGAGGAAAATATCCATGATAGTCATGACGACTGTCATAACAGTCATGACAAAATTCAACCCCTCAGTGATAATAAGAATAGTTCCAGTGAAGAAAACAAAGATGAAAGCAATCATGGTGATGAACAAAATGAAATTAAGGAAAGTGCAGAGGATGATAATGAAAATGAAAACCACAGCCATGATAAAGACACCAACAAGACTACTGTCACATTTTTTTCATTAGCATATCAAAGAGGCCCTCATTCAAATTAAAAACACTAAAAAGAGGAAAATACCAAGTAAACCTTGGAATCTTGCCTCAATATTTTCTACAGGTCTCCCAAACCCTGTGAAGGACACATCCACCAAATTTGGGATAATTTTGACAAATTTTGGTTTTTTGCTAATTTTGAGGGCCAAGGGGGTAGCATCCATGGTGCTCCGCTTTTTCTCAAAGCATCTTCAGGAGGAAAGGCTCACATTTTTGGAATCCTCATCTCAAATATAGCATGCTCACACATTTTCTGATCAATGAGAGTTTTTTTGGTCCTCCAAAAGGGTAAAAAACACCCTAATTTTCACCATTCTGCCTACTTTTCAGGACATGTGCTGCGCCTTTACCAGCATTGGAATTTTTTCTTTTTGAACAGGTTGCAGAGATCAAATCAAAGAACCAAGGGTATATTTTGAAAGTAGACTCAAAGGGATTTCCAACGGGCCATCACAGAACCTTTTCCGACATTGGGAAGGCTTTCAAAACACTGCTGCAAGTTGACCTAGTTTTCCTGCTCCAGTGCTATGCCCTTGGCATGGAAATTCATCCTAAAACACAATGCTGCGCCCTTAGTAGAGGGAAAGTCAACAATGTATGCTTGGAAAGTTTTAGGAGGCTTTTCAGACCTCAAATGTCAATTTATTTGCTAAAAATTTCCGAAAAGATATTTTGTTTTAGATATTTTGTGCCTTGGGCCTCAATGCAAGGTCTCAAGGACAATAGTGACATTTCTGATTAGCCAATGGGCTTCTCTGACTATTTTAGGTTTTGTACTCCTTGCTTGTTAAATAGAGCATTGAGGATTAATTGTTGATGGTTTTTTTTATGACGCTTATGAGTAATACATAGTCTTTGGAGCTTGAAGATAAATTGGTGTTGTGGAGCTTGTGAATGGCTTGTTTTGCTTATTGATGGAGAAGGCTTGCTTGCAGGATCCCCGAGCTTGGTTAATGGTGATGTGCTTCTATTCAGTTATTTTTTTATTGTGTATCATTGTGTTTCATCCTTCTATATTGCAGTAGGAAAAAATATTTAGACTAAGAAATGTTGTTTAGAGGCACCTTAGCTCTGTTTATCCTTCACTGCTTCTATGTTTTCTTCTACTAGGTCAGTTTAGAGAATTCTTAGTTGCTCTCTAGACCCACCCAAGCTTGTTTATCTTATGAAAGTTTTAATACAGTAGATATCATAGATGATTTATGGTAAGACTTACTTGTTTGATATCACTAAAACACTGTTTTAAGGTCTCTCTTTGAAGTACCATTGTTTAGGTCTGCCAAAGAGGCTATGTTTCGATAATACCTTTTGTCCATGCTTGAAAAATTGTTTCGAAGATATTTATAGCTCTGATCAATGATGTCTAGGGGTTCCCTCTTCTTTTATTAAAATTATGTGTTAATATTAAATGTTTTCTAACCTTGAATGTGAAATCACTTGAAGTTAAATGAGTTTCTCACCTTCTATATTTCATTGGATTGTTTGTCTGAAATGCTTACTTGCTTGAGTTGAATCAAAGAGTTATTGGTATGCCTTGTCTATTGATTACTTCTTTATGCTGAATAGTGTTGAAGTCCCTTATTGTTTTAAGTATTTGACAAAGGATTCTTGATTTCCCTTTGCCCTACTTTGTTCACAAACTTGATGTTCATTTCATTTCACCAAACCTTGAGAATCCATTTGACCATGCTAGATTTTCCCTGTGATGCTCCACGATTCATTGTTGAACCTTCCATGACTTTTTGTAGACTCCATAGCCAAATGAATTGAAAATATCTTATTCCATCTATTCTACTTGATCATCTACCCAACCCAAACAAACAAACACACCCTAAACTTAACAACTAGCCTAAAACTAAACCCTAAAAGCAAATACGTTCACATCCTTTGTAAAATATAGAGAGAGCCCTCTTTGAGTCCAGGAATGCTAGGTCCTAGGACTCCAAAGACTGGTCTGATGTTATCCTGTGGATTTGGTCTGCCAATCTGCTAAATCACGGGACACTAATAGAAAGTAGCGAAGACAAGAAGAATTCTGTTGGAAGGCGTGGAAAACCATATTGTGTCAAGCCTTCACGAGAAAGACACTCCATTTCCAATGTGGAAGGCTTCGACAGATCTTTTCCAAAGAAAAAATGACCATAGGAAGTTGGAGCTGAAAGGTAAGCTCAGAAAAATCAAAATGGAGAAGGGCGACAATATTCCAAAATATCTCACGAAGTTTGTCCAATGTAGGTATGAGATGGGGGATGTGGGAATCACAGTTGTGGATGATGAATTGGTGAGCTTGGCTCTCCTTGGGCTTCCAAATTTTTGTCACAATTATCAGGACTCTGTCAATGGAAGAGAGAAACTGCCAGATTGGGAGCGACTTTGGTCAGATCTAGTGCAGGAGGAGATAAGGTGAAGTACTAGGGATGGCTCTTCATCAAAGAATGATGATGAAGAGAATTTCACTTTGGATTCCAAATCAAGGAAAGGGAATGGGAAGAAATCCCATCCAAAATCTGAGGCTAAAGGCAAGAAGCTGGATTTGTCCAAGATGTAGTGTTTTCACTGTCACAAAAATGGGCATCTCACCACTAACTTCCCACAGAAAATAAGAACAAGAAGGCTGTTGGAGCTACATCCGGTGAGGCCCTTGCCTTGCAATTTGAACTTGATTTCTCCTTGATCACATGCTTTGTTTCAAGCACAATGGGATCAATGTGTGTTGAAGAGGTAAATCCCCTTTGCGGACAAAGGCGATCCCTACTAGCCCAGAACAGGTCTAGCAACAATCATCAAATGCTACAGCGCAAGTTCCTAATTGCGAATAGACAGACCAACGATGGAGGCCTACCTGGAGTCCAACGCTATGATTCGTAGAAGAGACAGTGTTCCCGTTCCTCAGCTTCGGCAGATCACGATCCCCACGATCTCCGTGAATGGACACCTGCACATGCAAGAAAAAATACGAATACAAGCATAAAATCCAGAATACGCAACTCTACATCAGTCAGAAAGGATATAACTCATCATTATCATAAGCGAAAAACAAAGTGGAACCATAACCAGTAGTCATTCATTAATAAACAATCGAAAGAGAGTACAACCAATGTTCTGACACTGAGATCTCCTTTGGAGGGGTCTCCAGTAGTACACGTCTCGCAAAGCCTGCCAAGGATGGGACAAGCCTCTCTAGAGTCTCTCAACGATAGTCTCCTCGCTCAAGTTTGGCCTTAAGGGAAGAATGAGGGCTCTTGCAGTATTAAGGCTCTTGGGAATTTGAGAACTTGGAGATTCAAAACTTGGGCACTTCAATACTAGCTTGCAATGGTAATGGGAAAGCTTTTATAGATGGAGGAAGGGGAGTTAGGATCCCTATAATTGTGGGATTTGCCCTATCTTCAAGGAAGCTTCCATGAGAGGTGGCAAACCACTTCCCTTTCATGGAAATCCCGGAGCCAAACCTCCCAACTCAAGATAGATAACAGTTTCTGAGTCTGTTGAAACAAAACTTCCGCCATTTTATTTAAAAAAACACTCCTTAAATTGGCTGGCGCGACTGCGACTCTGGGATAGAGCGCCAGTTGGCGCGGCCTCTTTGTAGGATTTTCCCCATTGGCGCGAGTGATGAACTAGCTGCCCGCGCTAATGCAAAAAGGGATGTTTTTATGGTTTTTTGCAAGGAGATGTCTTCAGGGCAATTGAAGCTCATGTTTAGAGGAATGCAATGATAGTGGTTTCAAGGCATGACATTGCTCACAGGTCACAGAATGGGCCCTCCAATGTGCGGGATGGGGAATGGTAGGGACGGTGACAAATTACTGTGTAACAATGTGGTATCTTGATAGTGGTGCTTCCTTCCACATGACGAGAGACAAGGAGTTGTTTAGTGACTTGGAGGAGAAAGATCTCCAAATGCGTATAGAGATGGGCGACGATGGTAGATACAGTGTGACCAGCATAGGAACCATTACCTTTGAGAGGGAGTCAGGTAAACCATTTCTATTGAAATATGTTATGCATGTTCCAGGTTTGAAGAAGAACTTGGTCTCGGTCGCGATGTTGGAGGACAGAGGTTATGACGTTGTTTTCAGCGAGGGAAAAGCTTTCCTGTGACATTAAACAACGGGTCAAACCAAGAGGATAGGGGTTCGAGTTAAGAATCTCTACAAGCTGGAGGTAGATGGCTGTGCTGCAATGATGGGCAAAGCAAAAGAAGTGGTGAGCCGGGATGAGGGAAAATTATGACACAGAAGATTGGGCCATTTTCACCATGGCGCCTTGAAGATTTTGCAGCAGATTTCTACTAGACTTCCCAAGGGTACTCTTGCGCAGTCAGATCAGTGCAAGGGATGTACTATGGGTAAGTTTGTGAAGACCACCTTTCATGAGAAGGAGAACTGTGCTTCGGTGATCCTGGAGAGAATTCACACAAATGTGTGTGTGATGCAGGGGCATTAGGCTAAAACAAAATTCCATGTATTTTTAAACTTAGGGGTTTTTGAGTTTTCAAAGGAGTTGCATTTTTATAAATATTTTGAGAAATTTTAATGATTTTTAATTAAATATTGAGAGGAATTGTAAATTTTCTCAAATGTTTGAGAACATGAGAGAATTTAACTAGTTGAGAATGTAAAGGGATTGAGATATTTTGTAAATCCTAAATTAGAGTTTGTTTCATTAATTATGGAGGAAAGAGAATCCTTAGGGATTAAATAGTGATTTTAGGATTTTGTTGAGAGAATGCAGGAACTGAAACCAAAAATGGTTCCAAGGCTTTTCGTATAAAATGTAAGCCTCAAAGGCATTAAAGACCAGATTAGAGATTTGACGGATTTGAGTAGAGTAGAATAGAGGCAGGGTTTTGATTGTAAGCCTTCGGGCAATTAGAGAAAGAAGGCCACTGATTGAATATCAGGACTGAGAGGGAGAAATCCTATTTAAATACTGTGTGTTAATGCAGTAAATTCATTTCTGAGTTTATATTTTTATCTCTGAGCTATATGGCCTGTGAATGAAGTTGGATTTGAGGATTGCACTTTGTGTAATTCATATTGATTGAACAATTAGCATCAATTACAGTTGGATCGATGATATTTAAATGAAATTTCCATAGACTTATAATTTTAGGTAATAGTTTCCAGATGTATCTCACAATAGAATTTACATCGCATAAGCTATTCCAAAGAGGAATGAGATACATTGTTGTGTATACACAGTGAGAGAGATTCGAAATTGAAGTTGCAATTGAGGTTTCGATAGTCGAAGGATAAGGACTACCAATAATGAACGCCAGAGAGGTTAAACGCTAATGAAACTGTGCATGGAAAGAATGATGTAATGGGTTGAAGTCAGATTCGGGGTTTGGAGATAGAGGAACCTGGCCTGTTCGAATTAATCGAATTAAGATATCATGGAAGTAGGGTGATGGAGTAAGGCGAGACCGAGTTAATGGAAATTGTATCGGAAAACGGATCTGTGATTTCTTATTACAGAGCATGGTGGAATTAATGGAAACAACGTTGAAAGTTGGAGGTGAAACCGTAAGTTAAGGTATTGCGAAATCGTAAGCACAACACGATTGAAACCATGAATGAAAGCGCAGAGGTAGAAGGCAGAATGGGAGCAACAGCGTGGCAAAGCTGTGAAGTTGGAACCGTGAAGCAGTTTGGAGGAAACAATAAATGGGTTTCGCATGATGAGAGTCTGGTAAGTGGTAAATTTGAAATTGAACGCGATAGTCCTAGATGGGCAGCACGTGGCATGGGTGGTATTTAAAAACCACGAGTTTCACATGAGTTTGTGTGATAAACTCCGGAGGGCGAACGAACGCGACATCCGTTGGATGTTCTGATCTCATGATCAGACGGTGTTGCATCGTGAAGCTACGTGGATTAATGAGAGGTATGGTAATAATGTTGTGGGCCCAAATATTATATTGATGTGTTGGTGGAAACCAAGATATGAAATAAATTGACATGGGCCAAAAAATATATCTGGTGAACGAAATTTCATATATGTTGGTGTTGGCATTTTAATCAAAGGTCGAAGGGTTTATATAATGTTAGTTAACATTTATATGTATTGGTTATTGTTTAACCAAATCGACCTTTGATATGATTTTGAGATGATCAAGCTGTGGCGGATGCATAAATTCCGATTTCCATTAAGGTGAGAACGAAGTTTGATATTTTGAGTTTAATTGCAATTGAATGTTGATTCGATATTTATGAGATGGTTTTTATGATATTGTTTTAACCCTTATAATGAAATCCAAAGCTTCCGCATACGATAATTAAATCTGGGTTGTACTGTATGGTTTTATAACCATCAAATTTGTAGAAGGTAGCTTCCGCATATATTCAAAGATTGCCCAGATTGTGAAAATGTAGAATCATTTCGGGTTTAAATGAACATGCATTTTTATATGCATTGGAGAGTGAGAATGTGGGTTTGCAACCCTCTGGTTGCTATCAAGTGGTATCAGAGTAGGAAAGGCTCTGTTGAGAATTACAGATTTTTTTTATTAAATCTGAATGCATGTGTGATGAGGGGAAAGAAGAGACCAGATTTTAAAATATGATATGCAGCAAATACATAAATGAAGTGAACAGACATTTGTAGAAATGAATGAAGAGAACAAGATCACGCAGAGATCTTGAAGGTGAGATAATTTTAAATTTGATTTTAAAATTATGTTTGCAAGAATTATGGTTGTAGATATGATGAAGACACAGGTTTTGAGGATGATGGTAGTGAACCGGATATTCCAGCTAAATGTTGGATAGAAAGAACAACTGAAGTGTTCTCAAGAGAAGGTGAGTTGAGGATATAAGACTAGAGAGAGCAGAAGAAAGTGCTCAAGAGGTTCCAGAAACCAGTACTTGCCAAAAGACCAAGTCCAGGGAAGAGATTGGTGAGGTAAGTGGCAACAGGAGAGCTTGCTGTTCCAGAGGCTTAGTGCAACTCATGGTGAGTGAAGAGCTCGTGGAGAAGATGATCATGGAGGATTAGAGAATAGGTTCTAAAGAATGCCACAGAGATAAGATGAAGGATAGAGAAAGGGAAATTGCAGTGATGAAAGTAAAACTAGAGGTACTAAAGGAATGGCTGCAAGAAGAGGAAAACCAGAGAGGAGGATGGATCTTTCCACTGAAGGGAAAGAGAGTAATTTGGAAACCATTGCAAATGAAGTGGAGGCAGAAGGAGATTGCCTTGTTGAAGTAAGAACTCATATTTTTTGAGTCAAAGATGGAATTTGAGGATTCCACATGCAAATCTGTTCAAGGAGAAATGCTTGAAGAAGAAAATGAGACTGAAAAGTCTTGTGTTTTTAAAATTAATGAGTTGTGTATGCTTGAAGGTACATCACAGGATGATGAACAAGCTTTAGAGTTTGTTAAGGAGAGAGAATTGAATCTAAAATATGTTCAGATCAATGCTGGGATAATAAGATCTCAGGAAGAAAAGGAGACAAAGGGGTCTAATGAAAATATTCAACAGAATATTGAGGCAGAGAAGGAAGGACCATCTGATGACTGGTCAAGAAAAAATGAAGCTATGGAAAGTAGTGTGAAGTTTCCAAGTTCTACTCCAATTGAAATTATTGAATTATATAGGAAGTTAGATCTTCAAAGAAGAGAATTGGAGAAGTAGAGGATCTACACACAGGATGAATTGCTGAAGAAGCAAGACAGGAAAATTTTCATGAATGACAGTCATGAAACAGATGATGAGAAGGAGAGACTAGTTGACAACCTCTTGGAGAATGTAAATCATCATAATAACGTGCTGACAAAGGATTTGGAAGGAAACTCAAAGCAACATACTGAAGTGTTGTCAGAGGAGGAAGAAGTATTGAGACCTTGTAATTTTAATGCTGATAATTCATATGTTAATTATGCAGGAAAGGAAGGACAACAAATGGAAATTGTCAGGGAGTCTAATGAAAGGGAAACTATGTTAGCTGAAAACATAGTAGAGGATCATCATTCTAACATGGTGATTGGAACAATGGAAGCTAAGAAGAAAGGTGGTGGAGATTTCCCGAGTCTTGAAAGAGACTTGGAACTGCAGAAATAAGATTTGGTGACTGGATCATCAAATAAGGCCATTGGGTCTTGTAATTTTGAAATTGACAATTTGATTGTGTTTACAGGTATTGCAGAAGACTATCCATCTTTTGGAGTTGTCTCAAATGAAGATGAGTTGTTGTAGGAGAAGGAATTCATAAATTCCAAAGAAGGTGAAACAGTCATGAAGGAATTTGTTACGGTTGATGATAAGGAGGAGTTGGCTTGTCTGGTTAGTCAAGAGCAGGCTGTGAGATAGAATTTTAAAACTGCTACAGTGATGAAGAATCAGAATTTTATTCTGATAAAAGATGAAGATACAGAGGTTGAGGAATTTGATTTGATTGCCAAAATCAACCAAGGAGGTGATGGAAAATTACTTAAGATTGTCAAGGAAGAAGAAGGTTACGCTGAAACTGAATTGCAGCATATTGATGATGTGTTTGTTAAAAGGGAATGGCTGAAATGTTTGTTGGAAACAATTATACCGGAGAAAGGAATTGCAGACACTAAAGTGAAGATGCCTGAAGTTTTAGAAGAAGTAGAAGCAGATACTAGTTTGCAAAATTTAATTGTGCTTACTAGTATACAAAGATGATTGAATGAGTATGTTACTGCAACTAAAGAATCAAATGATAATTTATTTTTTGAAAGTGGATTTACAAGTGATAAACAGAAAAATAATGTTGCAGAGGGAGATATCTTAAGAGATATTCAGGATGTTTGGGAGGAGGCAACATTGGCAGTAGCAACATCTATGGTGGCAACATCTGCAGGAACAACAACAACATGTGAGGCAACATTGGCAGCAACAACATTTATGATGGCTACAACAACAATAATGGCAGCAACATCCACAATAGCTACAACAACTGAAGTAACAAAAGAAAAAACAGCTACAACAACTGAAATTGAAAGAAGCAACAAAAGACAGAGAAATTTCCAAATAGAAAATAAGCAGGACATAGAGATTGAAAACATCATGAGATTGATGATGAAGGTGTCTCAGAAGAAGAAGACAATAGCAAGAAAACAAAGAAATTTCAGCAAAGGAAAGACAAGAACAAAATATGAGAGCATAGCTAGTGGCAAGATGCAGAACAAGATATGGAAGCCTGGAGAAGTACAACAGAAAAATAATGCTGCTTATGGACAACAACAAAACAGAGTATGGGATCCAGGAGGCAAAGATTCAAAGCACATGATCAAGAGATCATGATTAATTTTGACCTTGGGAGTCTGATGCAGGGGCATTAGGCTAAAACAAAATTCCATGTATTTTTAAACTTAAGGGTTTTTGAGTTTTCAAAGGAGTTGGATTTTTATAAATATTTTGAGAAATTTTAATGATTTTTAATTAAATATTGAGAGGAATTGTAAATGTTCTCGAATGTTTGAGAACATGAGAGAATTTAACTAGTTGAGAATGTAAAGGGATTGAGAGATTTTGTAAATCCTAAATTAGAGTTTGTTTCATTAATTGTGGAGGAAAGAGGATCCTTAGGGATTAAATAGTGATTTTAGGATTTTGTTGAGAGAATGCAGGAACTGAAACCAAAAATAGTTCCAATGCTTTTTGTATAAAATGTAAGCCTCAAAGGCATTAAAGACTAGATTAGAGATTTGATGGATTTGAGTAGAGTAGAATAGAGGCAGGGTTTTGATTGTAAGCCTTCGAGCAATTAGAGAAAGAAGGCCACTAATTGAATATCAGGACTAAGAGGGAGAAATCCTATGTAAATACTGTGTGTTAATGCAGTAAATTCATTTATGAGTTTATATTTTTATCTCTGAGTTATATGGCGTGTGAATGAAGTTGGATTTGAGGATTGCACTCTGTGTAATTTATATTGATTGAACAATTAGCATCGATCACAGTTGGGTCGATGCTATTTATATGAAATTTCCATAGACTTTTAATTTGAGGTAATAGTTGCTGGATGTATCTCACATTAGAATTTACATCGCATAAGCTATTCCAAAGAGGAATGAGATACACTGTTGTGTATACACAGTGAGAGAGACTCAGAATTGAAGTTGCAATTGAGGTTTCGATAGTCGAAGGATAAGGACTACCAATAATGAACGCCAGAGAGGTTAAACACTAATGAAACTGTGCATGGAAAGAATGCTGTAATGGGTTGAAGTCAGATTCGGGGTTTGGAGATAGAGGAACCTGGCCTGTTCGAATTAATCGAATTAAGATGTCATGGAAGTAGGGCGATGGAGTAAGGCGAGATCGAGTTAATGGAAATTGTATCGAAAAATGGATCTGTGATTTCTTATTACAGAGCATGGTGGAATCGATGGAAACAATATTTAAAGTTGGAGGTGAAACCGTAAGTTAAGGTATTACGGAATCGTGAGCACAACATGATTGAAACCGTGAACGAAAGCGCAGAGGTAGAAGGCAGAATGGGAGCAACAACGTGGCAAAGCTGTGAAGTTGGAACCGTGAAGTGGTTTAGAGGAAAAAATAAATGGGTTTCGCGTGATGAAAGTCTGGTAAGTGGTAAATTTGAAATTGAACGCGATAGTCCTAGATGGGCAGCACGTGGCATGGGTGGTATTTAAAAACCACGAGTTTCGTGTGAGTTTGTGTGATAAACTCCGGAGGGCGAACGAATGCGACATCTGTTGGATGTTCTGATCTCATGATTGGATGGTGTTGCATCATGAAGCTGCGTGGATTAATGAGAGGTATGGTAATAATGTTGTGGGCCCAAATATTATATTGATGTGTTGGTGGAAACCAAGATATGAAATAAATTGACATGGGCCGAAAAATATATCTGGTGAATGAACTTTCATATATGTTGGTGTTGGCATTTTAATCAAAGGTTGAAGGGTTTATATAATGTTTTTTAACATTTATATGTATTGGTTATTGTTTAACCAAATCAACCTTTGATATGATTTTGAGATGATCAAGCTGTGGCGGATGCATACATTCCGATTTCCATTAAGGTGAGAGCGAAGTTTGATATTTTGAGTTTAATTGCAATCAAATGTTGATTCGATATTTATGAGATGGTTTTTATAATATGGTTTTAACCCTTATAATGAAATCCAAAGCTTCCGCATAAGATAATGAAATCTGGGTTGTATTGTATGGTTTTATAACCATCAAATTTGTAGAAGGTAGCTTCCGCATATATTCAAAGATTGCCCAGATTGTGAAAATGTAGAATCATTTTGGGTTTAAATGAACATGCATTTTTATATGCATTGGAGAGTGAGAATGTGGGTTTGTAGCCTTATGGATGCTATCAGTGTGGACCTTTTTCGGTTTCTTCAACAGCAAAACATAGGTATTATGTTATTTTTATTGATGAATATTCTTGTATATGCCGAATATTCTTCATGCAGAAGAAGGATCAAACTTTCTCAAAGTTATGTGAGTTTAAAGCATTGGTGGAGAAGGAGTTGGGGAAGAAAGTGAAGGCTCTGCGGAGCAATAATGGTGGTGAATATATCTCGAACTAATTCAAATACTTCTGTAGCAAAGAAGGAATTTGAAGAGAACTCATAGTGCCTCATAACCCACAGCAGAATGGGGCCGCGGAGGGGAAGAAAAAAATTATTGTGGGTGCTACACGAGGTATGCTACATGACCAGGGCCTACTGATGCACTTGTGGGCGGAAGCATGCAACACTGCAATTTATGTGCAAAATCGTTGTCCTCATAGAGTACTTGGCATGAGTACACCTTAAGAAGATTTTAATGGTAAGAAGCCAAATATTTCTCATTTAAATATTTTTGGCTCATTTGTTTACATCCATGTAACCAAGGACGCCAGAAAGAAGTTGGAGCCGACTGCAGAAGATGGGATATATTTGGGGTACACAGAAACACCCCATAATTATCATGTGTATTTTCCAAACAGTCGGATTACTGTGGTGCGACGGGATATAAAATTCAATGAGGAGAAAGCCATGAAGTTGTCGCTTGAGAGGGAGCTACACTTTCATGGAGAAGAGGAACTTCTGGTTCCCAAATATGAGCCTCAAGATGTGGATCAGCCACAAGAGGAGGATCATGGAGTGGAGGAGTCCACTCATGCAAAGCCAAAAATCAGAACTGGCAGAAGGGGTACCACAGAAGCTAAGAGGCTGAAGCTTGATGCGACACAGAATGTAGGAGTCCCTACTTCATAGCGTAGACAAAGACATTCACCTAAACGATTCATTGGATACATCGTTCTCATGAGCAAGTGTATCGTGACAGAGCCATATTTCTTTGAGGAAGCAGCACAGGAGCCCATATGGGTAGATGCCATGGTGGAGGAGTATGACTCCATTGTCAGAAACAATGCTTGGGAGATTGTTCCAAGGCCGGTTGGTAAATTAGTGGTAGGTTCAAGATGGATCTACAAGGTAAAATAAGCTACTGATGGGAGCGTCGAGAAGTATAAGGCAAGATTTGTTACTCGGGGC
The DNA here is from genome assembly GCA_034641835.2 of Pinus albicaulis. Classification (NCBI taxonomy): domain Eukaryota; kingdom Viridiplantae; phylum Streptophyta; class Pinopsida; order Pinales; family Pinaceae; genus Pinus; species Pinus albicaulis. The sequence continues at coordinate 44,937 of JAXQQM020063268.1, forward strand.
TTCTCACAGATTGTGGGGATTGATTATGAAGAAACCTTTGCACCTGTCACACAATATTATTCCATAAGGACCATCCTTGATCTCTCAACGCAGATGGGTTGGCACATTCATCAGATGGATGTGAAGACTGCATTCCTTAATGGGATCATCGAGGAAGAAGTGTACATTGAGCAGCTTGAAGGATTTGAGATCTTCAACTGCGATTCACATGTGTGCAGACTCAAAAGAGCGTTGTATGGGATGAAGCAAGCACCCCGTGCTTGGTACACATGGATCGAAAACTATTTCACTGGACTTGGCTTCAGCAAGAGTGAGGCGGATGCAAAACTATACCAAATTGTGGTGGAGGGTAAGATTTTAATCATTGTTCTTTATGTTGATGATTTGATACTAACGGGTGATGGGCAGTTGATACACTCATGTAAGGAAGATCTTGCAAGGGAGTTTGAGATGAAGGATTTAGGCCTCCTTCATTATTTCCTTGGATTGGAAATATGGCAGTGAGAAGGTGAACTGTTTGTTTCTCAAGGCAAGGATGCTCGGGAGATACTTGGTAAGTTTCACATGCAGGACTACAAGCCCATGGATACTCCTCTTCTAGGAAATTGGAGGAAAGAGGATGCTACATCGGTAGAGGTAGTGGATGCTACTGTCTAACGACAGTTGGTGGGTTCACTCATAAATTTAGTTAATACAAGACCAGACATATGCTATGCGGTGAACCAACTTAGTCAAGCGATGGTTAAGCCTACCAAGCTCTTTTGGAAGGCAGGCAAGCATGTCCTGAGATATATCAGGGGCACATATGAGTATGGCTTATGGTACAGATATAAGAATTAGGTGAAGTTTCATGGCTTCACGGATGCAGATTGGGAAGGCAACCCAACGGATAGAAAGGGCACATCAGGAGGGGTTTTCAGTATCAGATCTACAAAAATTTCTTGGTACAGTAGGAAACAAAGATCCGAGACACTCAGTTCAACGAAAGCTGAATATATGGCAGCAAGTCAAGCTACATGTGAGGCTATCTAGATGAGGAAGATCCTGGTTGGTTTGTTTGGTTATCATTTAGATCCTACAGTGATTCATTGTGATAATTAGAGATGCATTAAAATCTCGATTAATCATGTGTTTCATGATAGATCTAAGCATATAGATATCCGATATCATCATATCAGAGATTGTGTGTAGTGGAAGATCATGTTGCTTCAGTACATTCCTACGGAAGATCAAGATGCAGATATTCCGATGAAGGTGCTCACTAGGAGAAAATTCGAATACCATCGGAGACAAGATTGGGGTGAAGGATAATCCCTATATTGTTAAGAGGGAGTGTTGAGATTCAACAAGATGATGAGCTTAGTGAAAATTAAGCACCTTCATTAAGTGGGGCCCACAGGCTATTTTTAGGTGTATGTCTATTTTTAGAATGGTGAGCATATTCTAAAGTTAGCAGGATGCTGATTCTAGATGGTTGAGCAAATTCTATCTTTGGATGAATTTCTATTTTTAGAAGATTGGGCGAAGTCTATTTATAGATCACTAATCTAAAAATAGATGCATGTCGCTTATTATTAGCCCTTAATAATAATCAAACTCTAAATATCAACTTATTCTATTGGACCACTTTATTTCGATGAACATGTGTGGCACATCAGTGGGCTGAAGGAATTATGCAATTCATAGGGTGGTTGGTGACTCATGCATGGAGGACTCAGTTATAACTGATAGTGGCAAGTTGTGACAGAGTTGGAAGAGTAGTTATGTGAGTTGTTATTTATTTTAACTCAGTTAAGTGAGTTAAACTCAGTTGTGCTAGTTGTATCTAGTTCTAACTAAAGATACACTAGTGAGAGTTCAGTGAATTAATTATTTAATTAATTCACAACTAGAGACTCACTTGCAACTGAACAAATACAAAATTTAACTACTTGCCTGTCATTTCCAGTGGAGACCCGGTGGAGAGATAGGTGAAAGGGTGAGATGGACTATCTGTTGTGACTATAGTGATGCATTCAATGCATCTACACAAACATTGGAGTTTCCAATGAGGATTACGTAGTAAAGGAAAGGAAATATTGAATTCATTCAGGGATCTTCTTCACCAGGGATTGCGCAGTGGAGGCAGGCTGTCAGGAGGCAAGAAATTGGTGCATAGATATGCAAATTTCTGCATGACAGTGTGTGACAGTTATTGATTGTACCGAGAGCTTGATGTACTAAGATTTGTATGATATTTTTACATGTTCCACTGATATACATAATATATGATAGTTGGGGTTTTTAGCTTTTATATTTCCAGTTAAAACATTCTTGTTATGTGCGATTTATTTTCTTCATATGTGTTTGCAATTGGCGATTTAATTTCCGCAAAGAATTAAGTGGAAGGATTATGTATTTAACATAGGATTAATTTGTGAGATGAGGGGAGTCTGGTAATACACATGCATCTTGTATAATTTCTATATTTCTCTTCCCAAGTTTGGTTGAAGATAGGGATGCCATCCAAGTACACTATTACAAATGAGTTGGTGAATGGCCACAAGATGTCATCCATCAGCCTCATGAAGGTTTTGGGAGCATTCATCAAACTGAAAGGCATGACCAACCATTCGAAAAGGCCCTCCTTGGCTTTGAAGGCACTCTTCCACACATCAGAGGGTTTGATTGGTGTCTGGTGATACTCAAACATCAAGTCGATCTTGCTGAAATATTTCGCCCCTTTGAGTTGATCTAAAAGGTCATCAATCTGTGGGATTGGGTACCTATTCCAGACAGTGATCTTGTTCAACACCTGATAGTCAATACAGAGTCTCCAAGTCCCATCCTTCTTCTGCACCAACACGATCGAGCTCCCACAGGGCGATGAACTCGACCAGATGTGACCTTTCTGCAACAGCTCCAAAATCTACCTCTTGATTTCATCGTTCTCTAGAATAGAGCGCCGATAGATCGGTCCATTGGGCAGCTGTGCGCCTAGGGTTAGATCGATGGGGTGCTTGACTTGACAGTGTAGAGTCACCCCTATGGGTGAGGTGAAGATTTCCCCTTACTCCTCCACGACCTTGTCCATTTTTTATTGTCATGTAGAGGTGCCCCGTCTGGAGGTCGTGGCCATAATATTATTCTTGCCCTGGGGGCGGATCATCAAAAAAACAAATTTCCCGGTTTTGGAAATGAGCTTATTGCATTGTTTTGCAGTAACCAAAGAGATAGTCACAGGTGGTGGTACCTCTGGTATCTTGTACAACTTATTTCCCAAAGTAACAATAATAACACAAGGTCGAGACTCACACACAACATGTCGATTCCATAAGTATGGTTGGCCTAATAATACATCAAAAACATCAAGAGGAGAAATGTCACATAATACCTCATCCGTGAAGGGTTGATGTTGTAGGGAAGGCGACACTGCTGGCTGACACAGAGATCCCGTCCTTGGTGAAGCCACCCGATGGTGTATGGATGTGGGTGTGCTCTAGTTGGAAAGCCTGACCACTTCATGACCTTTACTGAAATGAGGTTTTTTGGCTCCCACTGTCGACAATGAATTGTAGCGGGATACCCTTAACCCACATATGGTAGTGGAAGAGACACTTTTCCTCCTTTGGATCTTTCGGTTCGTCCTTCTGGATATTTGCAGTGGCAACGATGACGTTGGGCTCCGCATACATAATCTTCTTCCCTTTTTAATTCCCCTTGTCAGGTTCTAATCAAAGTCAGAGCATGCATCTGATTCAGGAGTCCTCATCTCTGCCACCAGTGATTTATTTTCCCGACACTCACTTGTGTTGTGAGTGGAGCTCTTATGGAACTCACACCACTTTCCCATGTCCTACTTTAGCTTCACAATGTTTTTTTTTGCTTTCGGATTCAGTAGGTTATATTGGGCCACCATGCCCTAGATTTGTCCTTTGTTTTGCGGTTTGGGGGCACCTTTCCCTTGATTTTGATTCGCAGATCCAAAGTATTGCTTATTTTGTTTGAATTTTTACTCAATCTTGGAAGCATACCGGTATGCTGTACCAAGCGAGGAGATGTCGAGGAACACCATTTCCTCCTGAATTTATTGTGGAGACAACTGCGATACTTCAACACCAAATGTTTCTCTGAATATTTGATACCCAACTTTGTGCGTAGTGTATGGAACAGATTCGTCAACTCATGCACATATTGATCCCTTTATTTCCACAATGTAGTCCATTGTATGTAATTGTCCTCATAGCTCCCACATGATAATATTGTTCCTTGATTGATTTGAAATGGGTGGCTGACTTGTTATGCTATGCAAGCACCTCCCACTCAGTTAAACAAATTAATACCTTGCTTATACTTGATAATGCAGAATTGAATACTTGAAACAGGTGTATGAGTTTTAAACTGTTTTAATGATTTAAGTGTGAGGAATTACACTATTTTTTTTCTGATATTAAGCATGTACAACAACCATAAAGTGCAACAAATAAGCTTCAACACATAACAAAAAATTTAATAAAGGAGTTCACCCGTATGTCGTGGGATACGTCTACTTGAGCCATTGTCAACTGACTTGGATCTTTGGAATTATGATGGAAAATTTATTTTACAAGTTACTAACTCAACTCCAATGGTTATTTTTACTGTACCATTGGGTTTAGAATACCATCATACCCCTGGAATGGCTACTATCTCTCTAGAAATGGATCTCGACTCCCTTAGACTTGACCTCTTCTGTTAGTGCCCTTAAGCTTCCCTGACCTTCTCTGTGGAAATAACTCCTTAAGAAATCCTTTTCTATCCCTAAAACCTTTTCTACTATCTCCAGCACATATCATACATCCAAAATAGACTGATCATTTGCTCAAAATGAGCTCTGGCTCCCCAATTTAAGCCTCCATCCACTGTTGGCCCTAAGCTACCCGAAACTTCCTTGTGGCTTCTTGACCTTTAGAAGTCTCAAAATGGCTTTGAAAATCCCTTTAATGGATTCAAAATGTCCAAAATAGTCAGAATATACTATTCAATTTTTGAAAAATACCTGTGGCTGCTCTGGTTACGCTTCCAACTCCTGGTGGCACCCCTTAGCTCTCGGCTCATTGAAAAATTATCTGAAGCATATCGGCCTTCAGAAAAATTCAAAAGCTTATGAAAATCCTTCCATTGGATTCAAAAGGCACAAAATAGTCAGAATAGACTACTGTTTTGCTGAGAATGGTTACTGGCTGCTCTGGATAGGCTCATTCTCGTGCTGGCACCTGGTGGACCTTGGAACTTCTCTAAAGCATCTCGGCCTTCATAAGTCCTCTACTAGCTCTGAAAACATCACCATTAGTTCTATAATGTCTAAAAAATCCAAAAATTACTATTGGTTTCCTGATAAATGCCTCTAGCTTCCCTGGTTAGGCCTCATTCTGATGCTAGCCCCTAGTGGCCCCTAGAACTTTTCTAAAGCAAACTCATGCTCATAGGTCCTCTGATTGCTTTAAAACCTCACCAATAAGTCTGGAATGTCCAAGAAATTCTAAATTGACTATTCACACTCCAAGAATGATCGAATCCTGCTCAAGATAGATCATAAAAAAATTTGTCCAGTGACCCCCTGTTGTAGCCTCTACAACACCCTCCAAAAAATTCACCCTCTAAAATTTTTTGGGAGCCCCTGAGCATCAAAAAATCTAAGTCAAAATCAGTATTTAGTCTTTCTCAGGAAAATTTAAGAGTCATTGAGTCGCAGAATGGTTCTTTTTCCCCAAATCTGCGACCTAGCGACCCCGCGACCTCTCGGGTCGCTAAGTCGCTAAGTCGCAGATCTCTTGGATTTTTCAAGATCGCGACCCCGCGACCCTTCAGGTGGCGAGGTCGTACCTCTCTTAAAACAGGAAACATTGCGACCTAGCGACCTCATAAATGGCTCGCACGCGCGACCCTTTTATAAATAGGAGGGTCGCTAGGTCGCATTTTGTTCATGCGACGGAGAGTAAAAAAACGCTTCTGACAGGCCAACTGGAGTGAAATTTTCCCAGGTAAGTTGCCATTTCCTCCTGCTGTTTCCATTTTTTACTTTTTCTGCCCTGTTACCTCTACCTTAGCCTTTTTAAGCCATCCACCATTCCTCCTTTTGATCCTTTACGACTTGAGATGCCCTAACTACCCTAACACTCCTCCTACTTGCACAACCCTGTAATCACAATTCATCTAGCCTCCTTGATATTTGCTTTTCTCCTAAAACTGCTTCCCCTCCATGTTTTTGATTTCCCACTTAGTCCTGCATTGTTTAAAGTTGAAAGGGAATTTATTGCAATAATGCAAAGGACCGCGTCGCTTGCTAAAAACCCCGGCCAACCCTAATGCGACTTCCGAACTTTGCGACTTTGCGACTCATGCGAACCTACGACCCCGGTCGCTGAGTTGCCATTTTTCAGCTGCACTCCAAATTTATGTTTGCAACCCTTGCGACCTAGCAACCCGTTCGCAAGTCGCACCCTCCTCAAACTGCCAAAAATTTGTGACCCAGCGACCTTGCGACATGGTCGCAAGGTCGCTCCCTTCTGAAAGCTTAAACCTCGTGACCCTTGCGACCCAGCGACCCAGTCGCAAGTCGCTAACTCGCCCTTTCCTGTGTTTTTAGTTGGGGAAATTTAATAAGCTGTACCTAGGTTTTTACCATTATGGCATCTTTCTTATCCTGGGATTCTTTTATGAACATGATAGGTGAATTCGAAGCAGACTTAGAGTGTGTCCCCATCTCTTCAGACTCGAGCGACATGGGACCTCCGGTGGCTTGCAAGAAGAACAAGAGCCTAGAAATAGAAGACATAGAAATGGATATACCAATGTCCTCACCTCCGATCTACAGGGATACCTCGTGTACATTCGCCAAAGGGGACAACATGAGTTGGTATCAAGTATACTAGGAATTTTCCCAACTAGAATTCCCAGAGGACCTCCCCGACCGAAAAGTATATATACAAGTTAAAAGGTTGAAGCTCCACTATGCAGGTGCCCACCCCACATATTCTCATATGGAAAATGGCAACAAGAAACAGTGAAGGAGGCCTCCTGAAACATCTTTCCCGATCCTAGTTGGAAAGTGATCACCTAAACTAGGTGGGGACCACACATGTGATTTTTGTCGAAAAGTCTATTTTTAGACTATGTCTATTTTTAGACATACTGAGCATGATTCGGGGATTCCAGTTGGAGATTCTTGAAGTATGCGATATGCTGGTAAAAATAGATGAGACCCTTATTTTTAGGACCCAGGCTATTTTTAGACTGCCTCTCCTAAAAATATGGAAGTCAAATATTATTTACCCTTAATAATATTTAGACTATAAACAGCAGTTTATCCTCTTGGAGCACTTTAGTTTGACCCCCAGAGGTGGGGCATGCAGCTGACATAAGGAAATTCGAATTTCCTATGAGTTAAGTGAGCTATTGCATGTTAGACTTCAGTTAGACTCATGTGGCAGAGTTTTGGTGGAGTTGATTGAGGAGTTAATGGAGGTGGTGTTCTCGTTAACTAGTTGAACTAGTTGTATTTAGTTTAACTGGCTAATACACTAGAGATGAGTTGTGTGAATTAAATATTATTTAATTCACTAATTATTAACTCATTATTCAACTAAAGAACACATCAATTTAACTCAGTGCATGGACAGTTCAGTGGAGACCAGTGAAAGAGGTAGATGAAAGGGTGAGTATAGCTATCAGTTGGAGGATCAGTTTTGCATGGGATTTGCATAACACTTGGAGGAAATTACCAATGACAATTGCGCAGTTGAAGCCAGTGAGATTCGAACCTGGATCTCTATTTAGACCAGCCTTGATTGCGCAATAGAGAAAGAGAAGTAGTGGGTGTGTTTTGAACCTGTGACTTGTTCAAAACCAAGCTAGTTTTTGTGTAGCTTTGGGAGATAGTACTGAGTACTTGTGAGGAGTTTGTACTATGTATTTGCTGCATGTTCTCTCCATTTATAATATACTATAGCTGCGAGGTTTTCAGCTATAAGCTTTCCCCATACATACTGTGTTAATGTGTGTGATGATTTGATGTGCTATCGCTTCTATTATTTCCGCATGTGACAATTAATTGTAGAAGAGATTATGTGTTATGCATGCAATTTGAAATTGATGTGTGATCAGGTTAATCTCCATTGAATAAGTGATTTATTCAGCTAATTTCTACATGGTGTCGGAGAAATATTAATTGTCGAGATCTATTACGGTGATTGCAAACTTATTTCCTCGGACAGAGCCTGCATACGGGCCAGATAGCCTCCGGATTCATCTTTCTTCGGAAAGTGAAAGGTCTGGTAAAAGCCCATGCAGTCAATCTCTGATTTGGAAATAATTTTTTCTCAAGTGTAGATCGGAAGCGATTGAGTTTTAGGATAAACTCAAGAAACATAAAGATGGAGAAAGCCGGAAATATACATGCATATTGTATATAATTTTCTACATGGAATGAGAGCGAGAATTTTTTGGGTGCGCGATTTTGTAGGGAATATCTGAAAATATTTTGTGTAATATTTCAGAAACAAATAGCATATTTGGATTCCTTGCGGAAAAACACCCAAATTGAAAAAAAAAATCGGTCGAATCGGAGCTCGGATGAGGGAGATATCATCGATTTAAAATCAGCTCTTTTGTTAGAAAATTTTGCGACGGCGGGACAATTGCAATGTGCGCGATCCAAGAATCTACATGCACCGAGGTACAAGATGCATGCAAAGATTTGAAGAGCTAAGCAGAGGTTAGTGACTTGGTGGTTGAGAGGGAGCCTCTCAACATGCAGCGTGAGAAGCAGTCTCGGAAGGTTGTGGAGCAGCCACAACTGGAGATGCAGAAGAATCTTTATAGATTTGATGTAGATGGGATGTCTACGGAGCTTCCTGCTGATGGGAAGTGCATGAAAGGCATGCAACTGATGCTTGAGAGGGAGCAAGTTTTGCATGCAGGTATTGAAGTAGATGGGATGTCTACGGAGCTTCCTGCTGATGGGAAGTGCAAGGAAGACATGAAACTGAAGCTTGAGAGGGAGCAAGTGTTGCATGCAGGCGAGAAAGACATGCAACTGAAGCTTGAGAGGGAGCGGGTTTTGCATGCAGGTGATAGTGAACCTCAGGATGTGGAGCAGCCACAAGAGGATCATGGAGTGGAAGAGACCACTCATGCAGAGAAATTTCGTGCCAGACGGGCAGAGGGAGTGCATGCAGCTATACCACCAGGTATGAGGTGGGGCGACATGCATGATTGATCCCAAGAGGAGATTTCTGGGCAGATTCATGAGATGGTGTGGATCTCATGGATTGAACCTGGCTACGAGGTGCCCACAGCATGGTAGTAGCAAGATCAGTTGGAGTGATGCAGGCAGATCAAAGTGACAGTGTCGGATACTGGAGCGCGGATCAGAGTTGACAGAAAATGCAAGAGTGCATGGGTGCAAGAGTTCAACAGCGCAGTAGTTCCTGATGACATGTGCAGTTGGTACCAGCAGAAGTCGAAGACTTTGATGATAGATGCTAGATGCATCAAGACTGATTGAGTTGTTTGGAGCCTATTCAGTTTCAGAGGAGTTGCAAAGCAGATGCATGGAGTTGCATGGTGCATGCATGAGTTTGCATGGCACATGCAAAGGGTGCATGGCGAATGCATGGAGTTGCATGTCGCATGCATGGAGTTGCATGGCGCTTATGGAGGTTGCAGGGCGAATGCATGGAGTTGCATGTCGCATGCAAAGACAGTCCTTTCTTGTTGAGAGGGAGTGTTGAAAATGGCAACAAGAAACAATGAAGGAGGCCTCCTGAAACATCTTTCCTGATCCTAGTTGGAAAGTGATCACCTAAACTAGGTGGGGACCACACATGTGATTTTTGTCGAAAAATCTATTTTTAGACTATGTCTATTTTTAGACATACGGAGCATGATTCGGGGATTCCAATTGGAGATTCTTGAAGCATGCGACATGTTGGTAAAAATAGATGAGACTCATATTTTTAGGTCACAGGCTATTTTTAGACTGCCTCTCCTAAAAATATGGAAGTCAAATATTATTTACCCTTAATAATATTTTGACTATAAACAACAGTTTATCCTCTTGGAGCACTTCAGTTTGACCCCCAGAGGTGGGGCATGCAGCTGACATAAGGAAATTCGAATTTCCTATGAGTTAAGTGAGCTATTGCATGTTAGACTCATGTGGCAGAGTTTTGGTGGAGTTGATTGAGGAGTTAATGGAGATGGTGTTCCGGTTAACTAGTTGAACTAGTTGTGATCAGTTTAACTATAGATTACACTGGAGATGAGTTGGGTGAATTAAATATTATTTAATTCACTAATTATTAACTCATTATTCAACTAAAGAACACATCAATTTAACTCAGTGCATGGACAGTTCAGTGAAAGACCAGTGGAAGAGGTAGATGAAAGGGTGAGTAAAGCTATCAGTTGGAGGATCAGTTTTGCATGGGATTTGCATAACACTTGGAGGAAATTACCAATGACAATTGCGCAGTTGAAGCCAGTGAGATTCGAACTTGGATCTCTATTTAGACCAGCCTTGATTGCGCAATAGAGGAAGAGAAGCAGTGGGTGTGTTTTGAACCTATGACTTGTTCAAAACCAAGCTAGTTTTTGTGTAGCATTGGGAGATAGTACTGAGTACTTGTGAGGAGTTTGTACTATGTATTTGCTGCATGTTCTCTCCATGTATAATATACTATAGCTGCGGGGTTTTCAGCTATAAGCTTTCCCCATACATACTGTGTTAATGTGTGTGATTGATTTGATGTGCGATCGCTTCTATTTTTTCCGCATGTGACAATTAATTGTAGAAGAAGGTTATGTGTTATGCATGCAATTCGAAATTGATGTATGATAGGGTTAATATTCATTGAATAAGTGATTTATTCAGCTAATTTCTACATATTCACATGCGCGGAGATCATTGAGTGGATCATACAAAACACCGACCCCAAAAAATGGGTAATTCGGGACTATGAAGGTAAAGAATTTGCGACTCTTAAGGGCTCGGATGCTGAGTTTTACTACGCATTGCCGGAATGAGAGCAGACCTTCGCAGAAGAATGGGCCACCACCCACGCAGTCGCCATAGCAGATAACCTGAGAGGGTGGTGGGAGGAGCCCAAAAAGTTCAAAGTCAAGAAGGATCAGGAATATCCAGTGTCGGGTCTCAGGAAGGTATATAAGCTGGTGGCAGCTATGCTTTGTAGGATATACGGTCATCCTGATGCCACCACTTTCAGTGGCACGTGGGTATCCCTGATGAATTATGTCACTGTGCACAACACTTGTTTCAACTGGGCCAACATGCTGATGGCGTCTCTCCAGAAAAACATATCCTCAGAACTAGCGCCAGAGGAGGGATGTTCCTCTGAATTCAACATGGATTCCTACTTGTTGGATGTTGTTTGTTCCCAGTGCCACTTTGAGGAATGGGCCCAAAACTGGGATCCAGAGCAGACATGCCCAGTTCACATAGAGATGAAAGTATTTTGGGACTCCAGGTATAAGCAAGACATAAATTCAACCTTGCAACTCTTCATCCCAACACTCTACAGGAAACTGTTCGGTCAAGACACCCCATGCATGTCCTGGTGAGCCATGGAATGTTAGTCAAGGTGGAACATTGGTTCCCACTCGTAGAATATACCTTTATTCGAGTCATTGGTTCATTCAAGACTCCCCACGCTATGGCCTGATTTGTTATGGATAAAATTCTCCTTCGGGAGGTTTGTTTTCAGATGACTTCCAACTTCTCTAAGGTCCTAACTAAAGGTAAGAAGAAGCTATGGCCTACACTGCCTCTCACCATTGGTGCCTACATGGTCAAGGATTTCAGAGAGGTAGAGGCAGAGGTAGAAGAAGTGAGAGGTTTTCACCTAGGGCCATTGGATCACCAGACATATGACCCAGAGAGGATAGTCCCTGATCACTATAAGCGGGCTAAGTTCAAATGGAGCTACCAACATACTGAATGCCCATATGAGGATGACAAAAGAAACTGGTATAATGCAGATAGGGAACTTGCCTCGGGGGTGTGTTTCAATTAGGAATATCTAGATGATCACATGTTGGAGGAAAGAATCCGTGAATTAGGAGGCGCCTCTTCTTCTCAGGCCAAGAAGCCTCAAACTAGCATAGGCGACAACACTACTTCCCAACAGAAAGAGCAAGAGGCCAAATCTCAGCACGAAACTGAAAAGAAGACAAAAGAGGATGAAGAAAAGCGTAAAAGGAACCTTAAGGCAGAGCAAAAGAAGAAGTAGGCAGGAGAGGCCCAAAAAATACAGGAAGCAGTGGCAGAAGTAGAGCGCAAGAAAAAAGCAGAATAGGAAGCAACGACAGAAGCAGAGCACAAGAAGAAATAAGAATAGGAAAAAGTAGAAGCAGAGCACAAGCGGAAAGAAGAATAGGAGAAGGCCGAAGCAGAGCAGCTTCAGAAAGAAGAGGAAGAAAGGAAAAGAAAAGAAGAGGAAGATCAAAGATCAAAGAACATCGAGACATCTCCTCCAGTCAAAGAATCACAAACTGAGTTGCAGCCCATCAAAGTGCCTATAGTCAATACAAGTTTTGCACTCTCTGAGCCGAGCTCTTATGAAGGGCAAGAAGAAGAAGTATTTAACCTTACAAGGCTCACATATGATCAGTTCTCCTTCAAGATTCGACAAGAGAAAAGGAGATATCTAGCACAAAACCCTTCTGCCCCAATCATAGCCACGACAGAGAAAGATATAGTCTTGGATACTAGGACTAACCCAGTAATGATAGCATCGGCCGACACTGCTTTTGCCACAGCCACAGAGGAAAATGTAAACCGAATGAGTAGAGAGATCCTCTCTCTACAAAATAAGTTACAAGAATCGGAGCAAAGGGAGGCAAGGGCAGAGCAAGAAAAGACAATGTTAAAGGAGGAAATTCAACAGCTTCAAGAAAAAATTTCTCCTATTAACGAGTACCACTCATCGTCCGAAGAGAGTTGGAAGTATTGGAGGTCACCATGAGGCCGGTTTATGGGGAAACATTCACTATAAAACAAACAGTTGTTCCCCTACTAAGAGCCTAAGCAGAGACTAAGTAGAGGAGAAAGAAACTGAATGAGGCCTCTGCCACTTTGGACAGAATGATAGAATGGATAGGTCGGTACCCGCAGGCTCTAGAGAACTTGCCCAAGAAATACTAGATCCACACCGAGGATGCCAAGGTCCAGATTCAGATTAAAATGCAGTCTAAGGATAAGCTATTGAAGGACCTAGAAAAGGTAATGGCTGCATACGAGCATTTGATCAGCTTCATCGACTCAATGCATACCCTACACCAAATTCCATCACTGGGTGCATTGAGTGAGGAAAATACATGGGGACAGGTGGATCAGGAGATTCAAACATTTCTGCAACCTATCAGACAGGCCGCTGCCACTCCTGATCTTGCAGCATCACAGGAGAACTTGGGTAAATTCATCGTTACACCAGTTTGGATCTACACTAAACTGGCCTCTTTAGCCAACCAGGTCACACTCAAAAGAGAGACTCTGATTCCAAATTCCTTGGAGTTCCTGCATCGATTAAGGGAAGAAGTTCCCTTGATTTCCCCAGTAGCGGTAGATTATCGTGCGTTGCAGAAGTTTCTCAGAGAGGAACAAGTTGATGCCCCTAAACTCACGATCACACGCACATTCTCATGATCAGATGGTAGTAGGTCGCAGGTCGCACTTTGCGACTGGGTCGTAGGTCGCACTGTCTGATTGAGTCGCAAGTCGCATCCTCCATTCAGGTCGCAAGGTAGCCCAATGGTCAGGAAAGCGAAGAGTCTGGTAGCCCAAAGGGAAAATTTTGGTCTGTAAAAACTTCCTTCGGGAAGATTGTAAGGGGATTTTTTTTGGGACTCAAAGAGTTAGAGAGAATTGTATAGAAGGACTACACACTTTTGAATATGAATACATATACTTGTTCAATTCCTTTTGGATCTGATGTGGTTTGATGTGCGAACACTATGAGTATTTTGTTTTCAGTTTCTAACATATTTTGATTAATGAAACTGTGTTCCCAATTACGTCATTAATGCATTATAATTTTCTAAATATGTGTTAATGGTGCTAAGTTTATTTTGATTTCTCATGAATGTTAATAACTTTGTTTACTGACATTTATATTTTCAACAAAACCATTTAAGGACGTGAAGGGTGTTCTTCCATAAAGAATTTTTTCTTCTGTGGTTAGAACAGTGTACAAGCATGACCCTAATGATATGTTGTTGACAGCGTTTCCTTCGGCCCCATGCTTTATTATTCAGCTCGCTACGCATAGTGTTATATATTCATTTAACTTATCAATATTGTATTTTGTATCATCTGAATAAGCGTGTGTCTGCAGGTTCGTTGAAGTCCTATTGAGACCCAAGGAAAAGAGAATTAAGGGGCAGCCGGACCCACACCCTGGATGGGGTCCCTATTCCAAATAGTTTAGAGTCTAGTCGGGACTTTTACCGGGGAGATCCCCTGTTGTTGGCCAAACATATTTTCTTGTCAACAGAATTGGCTCTAGAAGGAGGGCCGAATGGCAGCCTCCTAGCACATGAATAATAATCCATTACAAACTCCATAAGGGGAGGTCATAAACGATGACACCGGTCCTGCCCCTTTGGAAGATGTCCAAGGGGAGGAAGCTCCTTATTACGAGGTCACCAGGGAGCAGTTAAGAGTTCTTCACCCAGTTTCCCATAACCTCATCAGGGATTTGCAATTCACTCCAGTCATGAGTTTCCTCACCCATACTAGGACCCCTGCTGCTAACCTCACTCACAACAGTGCCCTTGTAAATTCCCTGCCTCAGTTGATAAATTTGATGGTTGATGACCTCGCAACGGCTATTGAGAATAGCGAACCTATTTTGGATCCCCAAGGAGCTGAAGAAGAAGAAACTGACGTGAATTAACCCCATCCTGACCCTCAGCCTAGCCAGACCCAAAATAACAACAATCAGGTCCACTGTCCACCAGGAGGAGGCGAGGGAAATAGAGGCTGAGGGAATAGAGGTCAGGGAGATAGAGGCAGTGGCCAAGGTCACCATGCCGCCCACTGCCGTCAAAACCAAAATAGGGCCCCTATCTACAATTGGAGATATCTTAGAAATATGGCCAACCGCGAGGGACGTCAAGATGAGCACTCTCACCATGAAGGGGAAGCATCAGTGTCAGGTGCGGGAAGTGAATTTGAATCTAAAATCAGGCACCACGAGCATGCCAGGTGGGTGCAACCGCTTGCTTGGATGGCTCAATCCCCATTAGATTTCCTGGGCCCCCTCCATGACATGCCTAGGAACCCTGAAAAGCACTTCCCCAAGTTTGACCCCTAGAAAGGCATGTTGGCCGAAGACCACATAAGTAACTTCTACCTTTCACTGAAAATTATGAGAGTTCAAATAGATGATGTTGCATGGCGTATTTTTCCCCACACTCTTGAGAATAAAGCGGCCACCTGGTATTGATCTCTCCCAAGTGCCTCCATAACGTCATGGGACCAATTCCGTTGCATTTTCTTACAGAAGTTTTCCGAGGAAAAAACCCCCTCCATGCTCCTCACAGAGTTAAGTACCATAAAATGCCAAAAGAAAATGAAGGTCAAAGATTTTAATCAGCGTTTTTCTACCATACTGAAACCCCCCCCCCCCCAACTTGGCGTTGAATGACTCCATCACCATAGACTACTACACAAAGGCTCTTCCTAGAGACATTGCCGTTTTCGTAAGGCGCGAGGCTAGGGCTACCCTTGCAAAAAATTACACAGCTTCCCTTGCTATAGAAATTGACATGCTTTCCATAGGGGTCATCGATCATGAAGGATGAGACGATCACAAACCCACCTCGAAGAAGAATCGCTCTTCCACACTCAAAATTGCGGATAAGGACAAAGATACTTTTGACTTTGAGAGTATAGCAAAGGCCCTTAAGCTATTAACCAATGAAGTATCTGATCTAAAGAGAAAGGGAATTGAATCCACTACTGGCACCAAGATGAAAAAGCCCTTTTTTAGAAAGAATACCCCCACCACCAGCCAACCTCCATCAAACACAAAAACCGTTCTCAACGTGGAAGAGATCGAAAAAGATAATTTTTGTTCTTTCCACCAGGCTGCCCACTCTGAGAAGACATGCCCCCAATGGATTGGCAGCATGATTGCAGTAGTAAATCAACTCCTAGATGATAAAACCCCAGGGGACGCAGGAGACGATGATGTCTCTAACAATGAAGAAGATTTTCCCCCTGATGAAGAACCAGGATCTGCCATCCTTGCATCTGATGTGATCCGCGGGGAAAGCACCCATACCATCACTGATATCAACGTGGCCGAAGACCCTAAGGTCAAGCCCATGTGAAACTATGACCTAAGAAGCAAAGGACCGGTTCCTGAATAGTCCTTTGAAGAGAAGAAGAGGGCCTTCTTAAGGAAATTCTTACCCCCAGGGAATGAACACCAAGCTGTTATTCCTGAGAATTCCACTCCTAACAACACCCGAGTAAACCAAAAGAGCAAGCTGCCTGTAGGGTCGCCCAAAACCCCCACCGAGACTAGTCCACATTCTGATTCTAGTTACAACATTGTTGAAGACATGAAGAAAACTAGAACCAACATCTCCCTTTATGAGCTTGACCGCATCACCAACCAACGAGAGCTTATTCTCAAAGCCTTCGCCAATGCCTCGACAACCAAACTTGTGAGCAACACATCTGCCCAAGCTAGTCCTAGCTTCCAGTCTATTGTGAACGCTGTAAATGTGAACTCCAAGGGATCTACTCCCCCCTTTCTCCTGTCATTTGTAATTTTTAACTTCAACGTCCATAACTGCCTGGTTGATTCCGGCACATCCACAAATGTCATGCCCCAGTTTGTTTGTAAAAAACTGAACATTCGCCTGGAGAAAATTGATGCTAGGATTATTCAACTTGACATATTGCAAGTGCCTGCTATAGGTGAGCTAAATAATGTCATCATCTACCTATCCTCTGACTCCAGAGTCCACCAGTTTATAGAAATTGTAGTCCTAGACATCCCAAAAGCCTACAGTCTCTTGCTAAGCACGGACTGGTCCAGCAAGCTACAAGGGTACTTTGCTACCGATTGGTCTCACCTATGGCTTCCCTACAAGGGTCAAAACAACTAAATCAGAGTTGAGAGAGAACCTTATATGAAGCATACTGTGACTGACTTGGACGCTACTAATGAACCTATCAGCTTTGCCCAAGAGGAGCTTGGCATGTGTTTCTTAAAGGCCATCTTTGGATGTTACCATCCCCCTTAGTCCCCAGGAAGCCCAGAGGTCCAATCAGAGCTAACACTCATCACTAAAGACCAAGCTATTCCTAGCATACACCAAGCTGAAATATCTCCCCAACCCACAGCTCCGGAGGAACCAGAAGATGATGTATGGACCTTGTATTACAATGGTTCCAAGACTCATGACGGAGCTGGCGCGGGCTGCATCCTGTTGGATCCCCAAAAGAACAAGTTTTTGATTTCATGCCAGCTAGAATTCCAATGCACCAACAATATCACCGAATATGAAGCCTTAGTCCTCGGACTTAAGAAGGCGTTGGACCTAAAGGTAAGATGCTTAAAGGTTATCAAAGATTCTGAGATCATCACTCGTCAGGTATGCAATACCATTTATTGCTTGTCTCCGCACTTAAAAGCTTACCAACAAGAGGTATGGCATCTAATTTCTACTTTTGATGCATTTGGTATTAAATCTATGCTTATAATGCATAATGCGGCAGCTGATACCCTGGCTAACGCTGCTGCTAGGTTCACCCCTCTAAGAGATGGATTTTCTATTGAAATAGTGTATAAACCATCTGTGCCAAATAACATCACTAATTTACGAGTCTATGATGATGACCAACAGATTCTAGAATTCATTCTCAACACTGAGGTGTTCAAATACACAGTGATAGAAGAAGTGGACCATGATCAAGCCTTACAGGAAGAACATGATAAACGCAAGGAAAATCCCATGCCCAAGGGAATAGTGTCGCTTGAAAAATTGTTCGATCTGCAGAACCATTTCTGCGAGCCCCCAAATACCAAAATACAATGTTCCACCTTGGCACATCGACAAGTAAACTTAGGATTAGATGAGGACCCGAAGTTCATCATCTTCAGGAAAGATTGTTCCGATCAGGAGAAGCAAGCTTTCACCCAACTATTCTAGAAATACTGAGATGTTTTTACTTGGACGTATGATGAACTGTGTATGTATGACACTCGAATTATTCAACATGTGATCCTGATGAAGGAAGGAGTGAAGCCTTTCCAGAAAAAGCTAAGAAAATTGCATCCTACGCTAGAACCCATTATCCAGAAAGAACTTAAGAAGCTTTTGGATGCGTGCATCATCTTCAAAGTTCGGTACTCCACTTGGGTATCAAATCTAGTCCCGGTACGGAAAAAATCCGATGAGATCCATTTGTGCATGGATTTTCGAAATCTGAATAGGGCCTCAGACAAAGATAACTACCCGATGCCCCTTATGGAATAGATATGGCAAGCCGTATCCGGATCTGAAATTTTCTCCTTGTTGGATGGGTTTTTCGGGTATAACCAAGTGCTAGTAGCTGAACCCGACAGATTAAAAACTACGTTCTGGACTAAGTGGGGGACTTTTGCTTTTAGGCGCATGCCCTTCAGATTGATAAACGCTGGGGAAACTTTCCAATGGGCCATGGATATAGCTTTCCATGGTCTAATAGGACAAAACGTGGTAGTATATTTAGATGACGTCACCATGTTTTCGAAACATCGGGGTGATCACTTACACCACCTCAGGAAGATTTTTGAAAGATGCAGGAAGTATGGGATCTCACTTAACCCAAAGAAATTTTTTTTCACCGTGTCAGAGGGGAATATGCTGGGCCACATCACAACCAAGCAGGGTATTGTTGTAGATCCCGAGTGAGCGAAGGTAATCGCCCAGATTCCACCTCCTAGTAGCAAAAGGGCCATGCAATATTTCCTTGGGAAAATCAACTTTGTACGGAAATTCAAATCAGATTTTGCCCAAATAGTTAGGCCTTTGCAGGGGATGATCAAGAATAATGTGATTTTCAAATTGAATCCACCTGAGAAGGAGGCTTTCAATAAAATCAAGCAGGCCACAGTAGAAGCACCATCTCTCGAAAGTCCAGACTTCAACAAAAGTTTCATCTTGTATACCTTCACCTTGGATTCATCACTTGCAGCTGTCCTCACACAGAAAGACACTAACAATGATGAACGACCTATATCATTCATGAGTACTGGGTTGCAAGGCGCTGAACTGAATTACCCTGAGATTGACAAGCAGGCTTACGCAGTATACAAAGCGGTCAACCATTTCCGGCCATACATCTTGAAAAACCATGTCATAGTGTTTGTTCCCCACCCAGTTGTTCATTTTCTTTTCGTGCAATAAGAGCTGGGCGAGAGATGAGGAAATTGGAAGGCATGTCTCCAAGAGTATGACCTAGATTTCAAACTGGCACGTATTTTCAAAGGACAAGGACTCTGCCAAATGGCCACGGAGGCTGTGAGCTCATACGAGGTTGAAGAAGAATGGTGGGAACAAGAAATCGACATGTATCAAAGTGACCATGCACCTCAGCAGAGAAGCCTTTCTTGGTACTTTGACATTTTGGAATATTTGGCCCACGGTGTCATGGACCCTGTTTTGACTGCTCAACAGAAATGTGCAATAAGGCTAAAGGCTGCATCCTACCAATTAATACAAGGAAAAATTTTCAAGAAACATTACGATGGAGTTCTGTTACATTGCCTGGAACACGATGAAGCACAAAGTGTCCTGACCGAACTACACGATGGACCAGCCGGAGGACATTTTGCAGGCGATACCACTTCCCACAAAATAATGCGTGCAAGATACTATTGGCCAACCGTCTTCAAGGATGCTCACGCATATGTCCAGAAGTGTACCCAATGTCAGAAGTTTTCCAATCAGGAAGCGCAACCAGCCACTCCATTACAGTCAGTGGTAGTAGAGGAACCTTTTCAACAGTGGGGGTTGGACGTGATTGGAGAAATCTTACCGCACTCCTCCAAGCAACACCGGTATATCCTCACCGCTACTGACTATTTCACCAGGTGGGTTGAAGCGATACCATTACGCCAAATAAATGATCAAGAGGTAATAGAGTTTGTCACTCATTCTATCATAACCAGGTTTGGCGTTCCAACTTCCCTTGTTTTTGACAATGCAACTTATTTTTTGTCTTTCAAGTTGTATGGTTTTGCTTTGGAAAATGGTATTGTACTTAAACACTCTGAAAATTATTACCCCCAAGGAAATGGGTTAGCTGAGTCAGCTAATAAAAACCTTATTTGCATCATCAAAAATACTCTGTTGTCCCACTAGCGAAACTGGCATAATGCCCTCCATAACGCCCTTTGGGCTGACCGGGTCACACCCAAATCCTCGCTCGGCACCTCCCCATATTTTCTTGTATATGGAAAAGAAGCTGTCCTTCCTCCCCACCTATCTCTCGCTACCCTCCATTTGTCCCAAGAAAGCCATGGCACCCCATACCCCACCTTTTAGGCTCGAATTGACACATTACTGAGACTGGAGGAGGAGAGGCAAAAAACCTGGGAAAAATTCGCCATCCACCAAAGTCGGATTAAGAGATGGTTTGATAAAAAATCCGCCGGGAGTAAAATTTTTGAAGTAGGAGACCTTGTTCTTAAATGGGATACAGCTCACAAAGAGAAAGGGAAACATTCCAAATTCCAAGCTCTTTGGACAGGTCCATTCTAGATTAAGGAGAAGCTAGGTACCCACACTTTTAGACTACAAACTCTAGAAGGAAGAATCGAGGTCCTCCCGGTAAATGGGCATGACCTCAAGCATTAATTCACTTAATTTCCATCAGAGGGCCTTCCCACCCTTGTACCATATTTTATTGTTTTCTATTTTAGTTTTCGTTTTGTAGGAGGCCTTCTAAAAAAATTCAATAAGGTGGAAGGCATTGTATAAGTCATGCAATTGGCATACTGCACCAGGGTCTGTACTGATGATAAGTCTCTCCTAAAAAACACAAAGGATGGCAGGAGATTGCCTGTGATTTACACCCAAAGGTAATACATGACCTAGTCTGAGCTACTAAGCGCGGGTAGCTGACCTAGCAAGCTTGAAAGGGTGTCTGTGAAAAGAAAGTTGGTTAAAGCGGTAACTAGATGGAAAGGGAACATAGCTAACTTCGGGTGACGTAAGGATATCCGGGAAAACCCAAAGTCCTCATACAGACCAGGAGCAACCTCTCTTGCAAGTAAAATAAGTCGGGATCCCTCATCCGCCCAGGCAAAATTGCCTCTCTCAAATAAGTGCCATGAGCACATCTAAATAAGTGCCTTGGGCACATTTAAAATAAGTGCAGTAGCACACCAATAAAGGGTAAAGGATTGAGAAAGGCTTCTTATGCAGAGAGGTGATGCGACAACTCTACTGAGGTACTGACCAGGCTCGTTGGCAACGGAGCAACGTCCATGACTCCTAGGCAGTGACTCCGCCAGGATCGCGAGGTTCGTAGGTAGTGGAGCAGCACAATGAGGATGAAATAATTATACCGAATCCTGTAAATCCTTGAAGTGCTCCAACCCTTTTGGTCCGGAAACTAGAAGTGAAAAAAAAGAGAACTCGGTCAACCAGCACCTAAATAGGCAAGCAGGCAAAGCAACCTCACAAGGTGCAAAACACAAGATTGTGGGAATCTAAAGGTGAAAGGAACAACCTGCTAAGGCCCCTCCCTCCCCCCACCAAGGAAAATAATCAGTAGAGGTTCTAGGCCCGACCAGTGAATCACCATTTGTTGTAGCCTCTACAACACCCTCCAAAAATCCCACCATCTAAAAATTTTGGAGCTCCCTGAGCATCGAAAAAACTAAGTTAAAATATGTAAAAGTTAAGAGTCAATGAGTTGTAAAATGGTTCTTTTCCCCAAATCTATGACCTAGTGACCCAGTGGCCTCTCGGGTCGCTAAGTCACCAAGTCGCAGATCTCTTGGATTTTTCAAGATCACGACCTCGTGACCTTGCGACCCTGCGACCCCCTAGGTCGCGAGGTCACACCTCCCTTAAAACATGGAACATTGTGACCCAGCAACCTCATTAATGGCTCGCACGCACTACCCTTTTATAAATAGGAGGGTCACTAGGTCGCATTCTGTTCATGTGACGGAGAGAAAAAAATGCTTCTGACAGGCTGACTGGAGGAAGATTTTCCTGGGTAAGTTGACGTTTCCTCCTGCTATTTCCTTTTTCTTTACTTTTTTGCCTTGTTACCTCTACCTTAGCCTTTAAAGCCATCCATCATTCCTCCTCTTGACCATTTAGGACTTGAAATGCCCTAACTGCCCTAACACTCCCCCTCCTTGCACAATCCTGTAACCACAATTCATCTAGCCTCCTTGATATGTGTTTTTCTCCTAAAACTACTTCCCGTCCTCTATTTTGATGGCCCACTTAGCCTTGAATTATTTAAAGTTAAAAGGAGATCTATTGCAATAATGCAACGGACCACGTCGTGTGCTAAAAAACCTGGCTAGCCCTAGTGCAACTTTTGACCTCTATGACTTCGTGACTCGTGCGACCCTACGACCTCGGTCGCTGAGTCGCCAGGTCGCAGCAGCCCTCCAGACTATTGTTCGTGACCCTCGCGACCCAGAGACCCGACGCAAGTTGCAGAGTTGCACTCTCCTTGAACTGCCAAGCATTTGTGACCCAGTGACCTCGTGACCTGGTCACAAGGTCGCTTCCTCCTGAAAGCTTAAACCTAGCGACCCTTGGGACCCAGCGACCCAGTCACAAGTCGCTAACTCGCCCCTTCCTGTGTTTTTAGTTAGGAAAAGTTAATAAACTGTTCCTAGGCTTTTATCATTATGGCATCTTTCTTATCCTGGGATTCTTTCATGAACATGATAGGTGAATTCGAAGCAGACTTAGAGTGTGTCCCCGTCTTTTCGTACTCGAGTGACATGGGACCTCCGGTGGCTCGCAGAAAAAAAAAGACCCCAGAAATAGAAGACATAGAAATGGATATACCAATGTGGCTGCCCCCAATCTATAGGGACACCTCGTGTACATTTGCTAAAGGGGACAACATGAGTTGGTATCAAGTATACCAGGAATTTTCTCTGCCAGAATTCCTTGAAGACCTCCCCGACCAACAAGTATACATACATGTTAAAAGGTCAAAGCTCCACTATGCAGGGGCCCACCCTGCTATATTCCCATGCGCAGAGGTCATTGAGTGGATCATACAAAACACCGACCCGAAAAAATGGGTAATTCGGGACTATGAAGGTAAAGCATTTGCGACTCTCAAGGGCTCGGATGCTGAGTTTTACTACGCATTGCTAGAATGAGAGCAGACCTTCAAAGAAGAATGGGCCACCACCCATGGAGTCGCCATAGAAGATACCCTGAGAGGGTGGTGGGAGGAGCCCGAAAAGTTCAAAGTCAAGAAGGATCAGGAATATCCAGTGGTGGGTCTCAGGAAGGTATATAAGCTAGTGGCAGCTATGCTTTGTAGGATATACGGTCGTCCCGATGCCACCACTTTCAGTCGCACGTGGGTATCCTTGATTAATTATGTCATTGTGCATGGCACTCGTTTCAACTGGGCCAACATGCTGATGGCGTCTCTCCAAACAAACATATCCTCAAAATTAGTGCCAAAGGAGGGATATTCCTCTGAATTCTACATGGCTTCCTACTTTTTGGATGTTGTTTGTTCCTGGTGCCACTTATAGGGATGGGCCCACAACTAGGATCCAGAGCAGGCGCACCCAGTTCACATAGAGACGAAAGTATTTTGGGACTCCAAGTATAAGCAAGACATAGAGTCAATCTCGCAACTCTTCATCCTGACACTCTACAGGAAACTGTTTGGTCAAGACACCCCATGCATGTCCTGGCGAGCCATGGAGATGTTAGTCAAGGTGGTAAATTAGTTCCCACTCGCAGAATATACCTTTATTTGAGTCTTTGGTTCATTCAAGACTCCCCATGCTATGCCACGATTTGTTACGGAGAAAATGCTCCTTCAGGAGGTTTGTTTTCAGATGACTTTCGGCTTCTCTAAGGTCCTGAATAAAGGTAAGAAGAAGTCGTGGCCTACATTGCCTCTCACCATTGATGCCTACACGGTCAAGGATTTCAAAGAGGTAGAGGTAGAGGCAGAAGAAATGAGATGTTTTCACCTAGGGCCATTGGATCACCAGAAATATGATCCAGAGAGGATAGTCCTTGATCACTGTAAGTAGGCTAAGTTCAAATGGAGCTACCAACATATTAAATGCCCATATGAGGATGAGAAAATAAACTGGTATAACACGGATAGGGAACTTGCCCCGGGGGGGTGGTCCGATGAGGAAGATCCAGATGATCACACGTTGGAGGAAAGAATCCGTGAATTAGGAGGCGCCTCTTCTTCTCAGGCCAAGAAGCCTCAAACCATCACAGGCCACAACACTACTTCCCAACAGAAAGAGCAAGGGGCCAAAGCTCAGCACGAAACTAAAAAGAAGACAAAAGAGGATGAAGAAAAGTGTAAAAGGAACCTGAAAGCAGAGCAAAAGAAGAATCAGGCAGAAGAGGCACGAAAAATACAAGAAGCAGCAGCAGAAGCAGAGCATAAGCGGAAAGCAGAACAGGAAGAAACAACAGAAGTAGAGCATAAGCAGAAAGCAGAACAGGAAAAATTAGAAGTAGAGCGCAAGCGGAAAGAAGAACAGGAGAAGGCAGAAGTAGAGCAGCTTTAGAAAGAAGAGGAATAAAGGAAAAGAAAAGAAGAGGAAGATCGAAGATCAAAGAACATCGAGACATCTCCTCTAGTCACAGAATCACAAACTGAGCTGCAGCCCATCGAAGTGCCTATAGTCAATACATGTTTTGCACTCTCTGAGCTAAGCTCTTATGAAGGGAAAGAAGAAGAAGTATTTAACCTTACAAGGCTCACATATGATCAATTCTCCTTCAAGATCTGACAGGAGAAAAGGAGATGTCTGGCATGAAATCCTTTTGCCCCAATCACAGCCACGATAGAGAAAGATATAGTCCTAGATACTAGGACTAACCCAGTAATGATAGAATCGACCAGCACTGCTTTTGCCACAGCCACGAAGGAAAATTTAAATCAAATGAGTAGAGAGATCCTCTCTCTACAAAATAAGTTACAAGAATCAGAGCAAAGGGAGGCAAGGGTAGAGCAAGAAAAGACAGCGTTAAAGAAGGAAATTCAATAGCTTCAAGACAAAATTCCTCCTGTTAACGAAGTACTGCTCACCATCCAAAGAGAGTTGGAAGTATTGGAGGTCACCATGAGGCAGGTTTATGGGGAAATGTTCACTATAAAACAAACAGTTGCTCCCCTACTGAGAGCCCAAGCAGAGCCTAAGTAGAGGAGCGAGCAACTGAAGGAAGCCTCCACCGCTTTGGACAGAATGATAGAATGGACAGGTTGGTACCCACAGGCTCTAGAGAAGTTTCCCAAGAAATACTGGATCCACACCCAGGATGCCAAGGTCCAGATTCGGATTAAAATGCAGTCCAAGGATAAGCTATCGAAGGACCTGGAAAAGGTAATGGCTGCATACGAGCATTTGATCAGCGGCATCGACTCAATGCATACACTACACCACATTCCATTGCTGGGTGCATTGGGTGAGGAAAAAACATGGGGACAGGTGGATAAGGAGATTCAAACATTTCTACAACCTATGAGACAGGCCACTTCCACTCCTGATCTTGCAGCATCGTAGGAGAACTTAGGTAAATTCATCGTTACACCAGTTTGGATCTACACTAAACTGGCCTCTTTAGCCAACCAAGTCATGCTCAAAAGAGAGACTTTGATTCCAAATTCCTTGGAGTGCATGCATCGGTTAAGGGAATAAGTTCCCTTGATTTCTCCAATAGCGGTAGATTATCGTGCATGGTAGAACTTTCTCAGAGAGCAACAAGTTGATGCCCCTGACCTCATGATTATGCACACATTCTCATGATCATATGGCAGTAGGTCACAGGTCGCACTTTGCAACTGGGTCGCAGATCGCATTGTCTGATTGAGTCGCAAGTTGCATCCTCCATTCAAGTCGCAAGGCAACCCAACGGTTAGGAAAGCGAAGAGTCTGGTAGCCCAAAGGGAAACTTTTGGTCCATAAAAAATTCCTTCGGGAAGATTGTAAGGGGATTTTTTTTGGGACTCAAAGAGTTAGAGAGCATTGTATAGAAGGACTACACACTTTTGAATATGAATACAGATACTTGTTCAATTCCTTTTGGATATGCTGTGGTTTGATGTGTGAACACTATGAGTATTTTGTTTTCAGTTTCTAACATCTTTTGATTAAGGAAACTGTGTTCCCAATTACATCATTAATGCATTATAGTTTTCTAAATATGTGTTAATGGTGCTAAGTTTATTTCGCTTTCTCATGAATGTTAATTACTTTTTTTACTGACATTTATATTTTCAACAAAACCATTTAAGGATGTGAAGGGTGTTTTGTCATAAAGAATTTTTTCTTCTGTGGTTAGAATAGTGTACAAGCATGACCCTAATGATATGCTGTTGACAACATTTCCTTCGGCCCCATGCTTTATTATTCAGCTTGCTATGCATAGTGTTATATATTCATTTAACTCATCGATCTTGTATCTTGCATCATTCGAATAAGCGTGTGTCCACAGGTCCGTTGAAGTCATATCAAGACCCAAGGAAAAGAGGATTAAGGGGTATCCAGATCCACACCCGGACGGGATCCCTATTCCAAACGGTTTAGAGTCTAGTCGGGACTTTTACCGGGGAGATCCCCTGCTGTTGGCTGACAGATTTTCCTGTCAACATGTGAACCTGAAGATGTGAAGGCAATAATTTAAGACCCAATAGTGATGGAAGCATTCAGTAGAGTAGGTTTCCTTCGGTTTTGTGAAAAATTACAGGGCTTTCACACACAGTTATCAAAGGAATTTTCCATGAACTTTAATGGAACGACTACTAAGGTTGGGATGCTAAGTGTGTCAATTACACCAGAGGTCATTGCTGTTGTTACAGAGATACCAAGAGGTCAAGAAACTTGGTTCAAAGGTTTCAAATTTTATATGGAGCAATGAAAAGAGTTCATGAAGCCTGAGTATGAAGACATGGACCTTAATAACACTATCCCTAGAAGCTGCATCAAAAACACTTTTTCAAGGCTGATGCTCAACATTAAAAAGTATTTTACATGTGAAGGCATATATCATAAGGTTTACACATATCATTCCAAGTTGCTTCTGCATTTCACTGGTAATATTTCAATCGATTTGCCTTTTTATCTGCACAGGAGTCTTGCAAAAATGGCTAATAAGGTACAAGAAAAATCTAAAGGTAGTGAAATATCCTTCTTTCATCATGGTTTAATGAAGTTATTGATTTTAGATGAACTTCAGAAGATAGGTAGGGATTGATAATATTTCTTGTTTACAAATGGTTTTGAGTTAGAAACCCTAACACCTGCAAGAAACCCTAAAACTAAAGGAGTTTTGTCACCAGCAGCAGCAGAGCCTAGTCAACCTATGGTTGCAAAACCAAAAGAATTTGCAAAACTGAAGCCAAGGAAACAAATTGGGAAAGGGCAGAGCCGACACAAATGCTTGACACACCAACTCCATCACGTGCAAAACAAAGGTCAAATATTGTCAAGGAGGAAAAATAGAAACAAGCTGTCAGTAAGCAAAAAATCAAAAGAGTAACAAGAAGCCAAGCAGTGGCATTAAAAGGAAAGACAATTGCTACAAAGGAAAACCTAGTAATAAAGGGAAATTTAGATGACATCCTTCATGCTATTGACATAGAGGAGACACCCATTGTTCAAGTCTAGTTCATTGGAGAAGATGAACATAAACAGAAAAAGGCTAAGTCTACAAAGAAGCTTGAGTTTGAGGGGGAAGATGTAGCTTTCATCTCTTAAGCAAGGAAGCCTATAACTAGGCATGCTAAGAAACTCAAGGAAGGCAAAAAGGAAGCTCTGAAATCTATTGAGATAGCTAAAGCTCCTGAAGAATTTGTTGATCTCTCATCACCTACAGTGAAGCATACAACTAGCAGAACAGAGAGGGGAAAAGAAGAAATGATAATGAAAACAGAGTTACAACATCTTGCAGAAAAATTGAGGTTGGAAAACCAAGAAATTGCTATGATGAGAAAGAGGGCTAGAAAGCACAGTGTTGAGAAAGAAGAGTTTAAAAGGTTGAAGG
The DNA here is from genome assembly GCA_034641835.2 of Pinus albicaulis. Lineage (NCBI taxonomy): Eukaryota > Viridiplantae > Streptophyta > Pinopsida > Pinales > Pinaceae > Pinus > Pinus albicaulis. Next base: position 73,221 of record JAXQQM020063268.1, read on the forward strand.
CACTGTGGGAAGGACAAACTGATTTTATTTTTGAAACTCCAAGTAGTGTAGAGCAATTTTTCAAGTGGACAGTTCCAGCCATAAAGGAAGCCAAGTTTGTTAGAATAATAAATACTCACTTGAGAGCTACTAACATAATACTTGAAAATCAAGTGGAGGACTTAGAGCAGCAATTAAATTTGATTCATGATGAGTTAAAAAGAAGAGGTATCAAAATAACAGTCATAGAAGAGCCTATAGCTAAATCAAGTGAAAATGAAGAAGGGACCTCATGAAGGCTGGAATGACTGTGTTTTTCAGTTGATTTTTTTTTTAAAGATGGAATCTGGTTTATTTTGAGTTTTTGGCACATAAACAATTTACACTTTGAATTTTTTTTGACAAAACTGCTCACTCAGCAGTTTCGTGGTGCAGACAGTGTAAAAAGAGAGAAAAGCACTATGAAACTGCTGTAGCAGCTTTTCTTGCTCTTTTTAATAAAATTTTGAAGGGTAAGAGAATGAATCAAGAACTGAAATTGTTAGGGAGGATGTATTAAAAGGAAATTAAGACAACTTTGGAGGAAAGAAATAAAAAATTTGAAGAAAAAAGGGTTAAAAGGCAGTGCTACGAAAGGCGCTTCGAAACTGCTGTGTTTTCATAGTGCAGTGTATTGTAGCTCATTTGAACAGTTTGAAAATGATTTTGGACAGCTAGAGCTTAGGGAGGAGTTTTGGAACGTGTTAATTCAACTTCCAACGGTTAAGGACCACAAAATAGAGAGTGCATGATGGCCAAAAATATTCCAAAAATGCAAAGGACCCTATGCCTTAAAAACAGGGGATTGTTTCTTATTTTGATGGAGGTCAGCAATATGGTTATGAAGAGTTGAAGCCTATCATTTAGATTCGACCATGTGTTGATACACTTGGAAAATGATGTAATTTAATTTAGATAAGGTTGTTATGGATAGTGACAAGGAGTTTGAATCCTATTTGTAATAGGAATGTTTAGTAGATTAGCTGTCTTTTTGTAATAAATCCCATGTATTATGGTTATGAAAGGTGTCAAGAGTCAGAAATTTGATGTATCTGGCCTAAGATGAGATCATCTTATGTTGTAAATTGTCTATTAAAGACCAAGAAGTCAAATGTGCACAGGGTTGGACATTTTTGGAAAAACACTGTGCTTATTGTAATTGACTGGTTTTCAGCTAATACATAGGGTTTCTACTTAACCAACTTGGAATTCAGAAGGAGTTTTGGTGTGTTCATATTCTATTTTCATCTCTTTATTATCCTATTGCAGTGGTGTTTATCTATATTACTCAGAATTCATATTTAGATGCTCTGACTTCCTATATAAATGAACTGATTGTGTTTTTACAGTTTCATGTGTGTTTATCTCTTGACTAAAACTTTGATATGCCTCAACTTCCATGCTAAGTAGATTCATTGGTTTACTAAAAATATTTTGACTCCATAAGCCAAATGTGTACTTGTTGATGTGATTCTCAACCTATATCTGTAATTTATCTGTTTACTACCCAACATAGAGTTAGCCATCCATATTTTTATCCAAATCATCAACCCTTGAGAGAGCCCTCTCAGGCTGAGGAGGCTAATCCTCAGTCAAAATATTAGGTTTGAAATAGTTACATAAAGTTGACTGATCAAGCAGCCTATCAGGTCCAATTTTGTGATAACAGATTCTTTCAAGTGTTCGACTTCAACTCATTCATTCACACTTGTTAGATTATACTGGGGCACCTTGACACTCATTATCACTATCGGTGGGTTTTCTCGCATTTGTTAACAGTATACATTAATGACAAGTAATCAAATGATTTCTCACATGGTCAACTTTAGCTCATTTATTCCCATTGTTTAGAATTGTACCATGGTGATCGGTGAAGACCTCGGGTTTGCATCAACATGATTTGGTTCACTTTAACAGCTCCTTCAGTTTTCTGCTAGGGACACCATCCACCCTTATATGTTGCAGTTTCATCACAACAACATCTTATATGTTGATGCCCAAGTAGCATAATGTACCATTTGTTCCAACACTTATGATTTGGTACTTGGAGATTCAGTTGTAACTTTTGTGATCAGATATCTGCTATAGCATCATTGATCAGTCTTCTATATGTGATACTTTGACCTGATTTTGACTTGTAATTTCGGGCAATGATTAGATGATTCACTGTGTAATTTACATTTCAGTTATACTTGTATACATATTGGATCCGCTTTATACTTCATATGTGGAAATGATTTTCTTTCACTAAGCATGGGTATGCCTCCCTCAGACATGAGCTATCTTTCTGATCTTTCTCACTCGTTTTTTGGCAGACTGAAATCTGGTGAAGTCCTCTCTAGTCCTCGCAAGGTTCTTTCTATTCACATAATACATTTCGGCCATCATGTACCCCTTCTAACCTCATATATTAGGGGGCATATGTTATAGCATCATTTATCACCATCATATACGTGATGACTTATACATTGGCCTTGGGAAACCCTTCCCTTTAGACATGGACATATTTCTCAAAAAATAGTTTCTTAAAACCCATATGCAACTCTGTCCAGACTTTTCCATGTATGCACGCGAGTCCATACATAGAGAACAACGTATGCATTTTTAAACATTAAAAAATATATAATTTCCCTATTTTAGAGGCAGGGTTTATGGTTGTTCCTATAACTTAACTACCCCAACCTGTGGCCTAACTATTACCAATTGAAAAAAAATAATATTAGGGAGTATAAAATCCCCTCAAGGGAATGGCCTAAGGGAGGAAGAGAGAGAAATATAGATATTATATGTTGCTGGAGCCCTATCCAAGTCTGATATATTCCCATGCCTCCTGCACTTCCCAGATATTTTTAGGAAACCATTGTTTCCTTGAGATGTTCACTCACCCCATGTGACATCCATGGTGCATTATTCTTGGAAGAAGTTTTGAGAGGTTAGGGCTAGAAGGATCGAGAGGATGGTATGCTCGAAGTCCGTGGTAGATTTGAGGTGATCTCTCCACATTTTTTTACTGTACATGTCATTAAAAATAGAAGAGCCATCTTGTTCATGATGTTTATGTGTCAATAATCTTTTATACATGTGTAATGATCTTGAATTGTTCATTTAATATTGTTTTTATGAGATTATGCATGCTTTTCACTAACATCTAGAACATATATATGTTGTACAACTAGGATTTTGTGATTGTTCTTTGTTGGTTTACAAATTTTGGAGCACAAAGAGTTGTAGGGGGTTTGCACCCCGTGGGATCTACTACAACTGAAGGATATCCGATTAAGGTTTACAACCTATAGTTTCTAGTTTAAAGCATAGAAGTTGGTTAAGCGAGTCCTTCTTGCAATGACATGCCCCTGATCTGTGAGGGTTTATCAACCCAAAACCTTAGGGTAATATTACCCATAACAACAATGATATTACTAGTTTACGTATGTTTGGAAGAAGAGAAAGTAAATATGAGCAATAGATCGGGGCAATGTGAAGTGGAAAGAGATATAGAGTAGATACTAGAAAGAGATCTTATGGACATGATCCGAAGACCTTTGTAGAGACTGATTATAGTAATATTTTGATTGAATCTAAAAGTGAAAGAGAAGAAAGACACCATGATAATCCCCAAGTAACTTCGCAATATTCTCCCTCCCATCCTGAGAGTTCGTAGAAGCCAGAATCCATTAATAGCCAGGTTTTTTGTGGTTTTATCTCTCCCTATACCCCTCCTCCCCACCATCCCCCTCCCCCCCCCAAAGAAGAGGCATGGTTGATGATATTAAGCTACTCGTTTTCAAAGGAACTAGATTGTAAGATCGAGAGTAGTTTTGGTTTTTATGCGTAGCATTATGGACAACAAAGAAGATCAATGATGAGAATATAAAGAAAGTACAACTTTTTACGACGTTGAAAGATAGAGTATTGACATGGTATATGAATTGTTCCAACAATCAGATTAGAACAGTTGCAGATATTAAAACAACACTGGTAAGAGAGTTAAAGAAGCCGAAGTCTGAGTCGCAGTGCATTACTGAGTTGAAAGAGATCAAACACAAGCCTACCGAGTCTGTTTGGGAGTTTGATTATAGATTTAAGTTGTTATTGGATCAATTAAGCTTTGAAATATCTCTATGGAAACATCAAGAATGCTTTATAGCTTCGTTTCTACCACATCACATTTCCATTGATGCAACAAAAGATAGGAAGTCAAGCCGAAGATCTAGAGATTGCGATGAAATTGGAAGCTTCATCTATAGGATGTACTAATGAAGGCACACAACAGATTTAGAATCAGTTGGTGAACCTAACCTTACAGATACAAGACATCAAGAAAATGAAGAATTTAGAGAAGAAGTGTGGTGTACAAAGTGCATATTGGAGGGCCATTCTAAATAACAATGCCCTATTTCCAGGGATTACATGAGTGGTGGAGCACTAAATCCCTTCAATGCAGGATCTAGCCTATAGTTTGAAATATGTAAGGCTATAAGCCAACATCACTTAGACTACTATTACTTTTTATAGGAATATGTGTTGAATCGAAGGAGTCTATATTGCAAATTCTGTAAATTAGTAGGACATGATGAGAATAATTGTCAGGATTACAACCTAATGATGGAGCACAATGCTGACGCTTATAGAATTCAAGAAGAAGAGCATGGACATGATGAAAATGGATAGCATGGTGGTTGAGGAGGTTACCAGGGAAGAGGTCGAGGTGGTGGAGCTGGTTGAGGACATCGACAGATCATTTTTTATAATTGCGGATAGTTATCACTTTGTAATTTTGAGGTTGAAGCAAAACTATAGAGGCAACATCAATGCTTTGGAATACAGAACCTATCCTTCCTAGAGTCATAGAGGGCTCTCTCTATTAGATATATCTTTTCTGATAGGGGAATTTTAGGCTAGGTATTAGATGTAGAGTTTGGGTTTTGAATTGGTTTGGTGGGAAGAGCAAGAGAAATCCATTAGGAAATGGAGTCAGCGAGGCTCGGGTGATTAAATGCAGAAATATCAAGCATGAGTGATACAGGGCAAGATAGGTGCACTAACATGGATCCGTCAAACTTTTAAGTGGATTATGAAAAGAAGAAATTTAAGGCAAGGTAGAGACTAAGGAGCAGTTAAGAATTCCTCAATCTGTCCTAGGATGTAAAGTTCAGCAGAAATCGAGGAGAAATTAAGAATTCCTCGATTTGGCATCAGTAGAAAACATAGACTATTGTAAACACAACTAGAATATAATAGTGCTATAGATAAAAAATCCTATTCTTCACACTTTCTGTTTTACAATTAGATTGAAAAAATATAGAGAAAGAGAAACAATGGAAGAGCACATAAAAATAGGAGAAGACTTCACCATTTTAGACACCACATGAATCTTAAACAACTAGTCTTGTATTACTCTTCAAACAGTCACTTGAAATTCAGTGAACAACATTACACAATGGGATTGTTCCTCATTGCATATTCCCCCCCTTAATACTTCGAATGGTGAAGTATTTATGCTAATCCCACTAACTGATTACAATCAATGCCATAACTAACAATTACTTTCTTTTGCCTACGTTACAGATAAGGACTAACATCATTTGACATGTGAAAATAAAGCAATGGGAGTTATCAAGGATATCTGGACATCTGACACTGTTTTGATTCCCTTTAAATGCTCAATTTGATCGAAGCTCCCATATTCTTTCTAAATACTAATGACACATGTATAACTAATCCGTAGTCTTTAAGGAAGTGATTTCAACAGGGGTGACATGTGTAAAAATTTCTCCTGCTGCGCATGGATGCTGTTATTAACAAAAACTTCTCTTCCCTTCGAGAGATGGACAACATATAGGAACAATGATTTGCATTCAGTGATTTATCTATGTTAATATCAAGTGAACACCTACACGCATGTCCCTCCAGCTGGGCTCAATCTCCTTTTACCAGCTAATGATCTTGGCATGGAGTGTTTTGGTAGTGGTGAGCTCGGAGATTGAACATCTGTTCAACTCTACAAATTTATTTTTAAGTCATGGAGAGTTATCCCAATTGAAGGTACTCCTGCTGCAGTCCCTCTTCCATCATTCAACCTGTGGACGAAACAATTGAAGTGGAGATAAGTCATTTTGACCTTGAAGTTAAAATTCGCTTATTGCTGAGTTTGGCATGAAAAACCTGAAATCAGATTTTGAAGGGTTCAACAGGTGGTAAGTTGTTTCGAACAAGGGATTCTAACAGTGGTTCCAGCTGGGGATGAAAACACATTCAGGAGGTGTTAAGAACACCGTAGACTAGTGGCATGATCCATTGGGTTGATCCCAAATCAATAACTTGATCTACTACAAAACCTCTGTGGTTGACAATATTCAAGCTAAAATCAACACTCTTTGCAAACTAAAGTCTGGAACACACTTGAAATGAAAACAAAACAACACTTTGGAACTAAAACTAGAAAATTCTCAGAGTACTGAGCTTATTTGCATACCTTCCTACCCTAATCTAACTTGGAGATGATATATACACTAAGTGAACTCCATTTTCCAATATAACCAATAAAGTAAATGACTACATGATTGATTCTTGTTCACTTTTTTGAGTAGGCAGAAAAAGGAAAATAACCACTCCCCTTGCAATTGCCGTTGAACATAAGTGTTCAAAATTTTCCTTGAACTCTGTAGCAAGCCATTCATGGCATAGCATACTCCTTATTTAGATGATTCTAAGAAGCCAACAAAAGGATCTTGGAACAATACCTCGTCCTAAGGATTCAAATAACAAGATTCTTCTAGGACTGCTCTTTGTTCCACTTTGTTATGCTCAGGATCCTTCTAAAAAATAATATCTATACATTCTTCCTAAGCATTTGATATGGAATCGTCATTGTATACCAATATGTTGTCCTCGAGAAAACTTGATATGTCTTGACTGAGATTGTTGAATTCTGTTTGAAGGCCATCATTTTTATGAACATCAACACTTTTTGGTAATAAGCCTTCTTGTCAATGCAAGACAACCTTAACATCAATCTGTTCTACATCTGCTCCTTCAGGAGGAACAAATTCAATACATAAATCAACAATAGAATAAATATAATTAATCTCCTGATCACATAAAGATTGAGAGGTTGGTTTCCTGCTTAGAATCTGATTAACTTCTTTTTTAGTTAAAGGAGGAGGCAATATTTGTTTTCTTTGGATTAAACAACAATTATTTTCTTGCTCTCATGAAGATTGATCATTAGACTGAGTGTCTTCTTTAGTGTCATACAAAAGAACATATGAATTATCCTTTGTCTCCACAGAGAGATCTTGTGGATCTACTTTCATTTCTTGATTGCTTTCATCTTCAACTAAGTTCTCTTGGTTATCATGAAAGTTAACTTGAGAATGAAATCCATAAATTGCTTCTAAGAGATCCTTATCGTGCATATTTCCTAGATCTTCATCAATATTTTCAAGGTATTGTATGAGATCCTCAGATTGATCACAAATGTTTTTAGCTAATGATAAAGATGGACAATATTCTTTATAATTCTCATAAAACACCTTGTGGAAATCTTTTAAATAAAGCAAACTAAGAGGGTTTAAATCTTCATACCATTCCCTCGCTTTCCCTTCCAATGTTTCCATGAACATATTCATGAGGAAATCCTCATGCCATTTGAATTAAAACTTCCATGAATGTATATGAAATTTAATGAGATGTAACAAAGCATCATCAACATTCTCATCTTGACAAATAGGAAGATTTCTTAGCCAATTTACATGAGGAATTTTGTTTGGGAAGTCGGGAACATGATCTCTGTTCATTGGAGCATATCATCTTGCCATTGATCCCATTTTGAGCGTGTGGAGTTTCCAGTGAATCTCTATTTCTGGATATTGCTGCCGATGGAGTCGTCAGGTGAATGGAACAACCTTCTAGTGTTTGACTTCTATTCACCATCAAAGTAAAAACTGAGCTTGATAATTATTAATGAGAAATATAAATATCGATTCCTAGTATGGTCGCCATTATGTTATCACTCTGTAATTTTGAGGCGGAAGAAAAACTACAGAGGCAACATCAAATTGCTTTGGAATCTAGGGCCTAGACTTCCTAGAATCAGAGAGGGCTTTCTCTTTTAGATATAGCTTTGTTGATAGGGGAATTTTAGGTTAGCTATTAGATGCAGAGTTTGGGTTTTGAATTGGTTTGTTGGAAAGAACAAGGGAAATCCATTAGGCAATGGAGTCAAAGAGGCTCAGGTGATATAATGCAGAAATATCAAGCATGAGTGGTACAGGGCAAGAAAGGTGCACTACCATGGGTCCTTTAGAATTTTAAGTGGATTATGAAAATAAGAAATGTAAGGCAAGGTAGAGACTGAGGAGAAGTTGAGAATTCCTCAATTTGTCCTAGGATGTAAAGTTCAGTATAAACCGAGGAGAAATTAAATATTCCTTGATTTTGCATCAGTAGGAAAAATAGACTATTGTAAACACAACCAAAATAGGGTTCTTTATATAGAAAATCCTATTATTTACACTTTCTGTTTTACAATTATATTGCAGAAATACAGAGAAAGAGAAACAATGGAAAAACACATAAAAATAGGAGAAGACTTCACCATTTCAGACACCACATGAATCCTGAACAGCTGGTCTTGTCTTACTCTTCAAACAATCACCTAAATTCAGTGAACAACATTACAGAATGGGACTGTTCCTCATTGCAAATTACCACCCCCCCTTAATACTTTGAACAGTGAATTATTTATGCTAATCCTACTAACTGATTACAATCAATGTCGTAACTAACAATCAATTTCTTTTTCCTACGTAACAGAGAACGACTAACATCATTCGACATGTGCAAATAATGCAGTGGGAGTTATCAAGTATATCTAGGACATACGGCATCTATTTTTGATTCCCTTTTAAACACCCAATTTGATCGAAGCTCCCATCTTCTTTTCTAAAGACTAGTGACACATGTATAACTAATCCTCGAGTCTTTAAGGGAAGTGATTTCAACATGGGTGACATGTGTAAAAAATTCCTCATACGCTCATGGATGTTGTTATTAACAAGAACTACTCTACCCTTCGAGAGATGGACAACATATAGGAACAACGATTTGCATTGAGTGATTGATCTCCATTAACAACAAGTGAGCACCCGCACCCATGTCCCTCTAGTTGAGCGCAATCTCCTTTTAACAGCTAATGATCTTGGCATGGAGTGTCTTGATAGTGGCGAGCTCAGAGATTGAACAACTGTTCAACTCTGCGATTTTATTTTTTGGTCATGGAGAGTTATCCCATCTGAAGGTACTCTTGCTGCAGTCCCTCTTCCATCATTCAACCTACAGATGAAAAAACTGAAGTATAGGTATGTCGTTTCGAACCTGAAGTTAAAATTCACTTATCGCTGAGTTTGGCATGCAAAGCCCGAAAATAGATTTTGGAGGGTCCAGCAGGTGTTAAGCTGTTTCGGTTGGGGGGCGTCAAAACTTCTCTAGAGATAACACATAGGTGTATGGGCAGAGTTCGAAACCATTTATTTAGGACCCCCCTACTGTTAAAGTTTGGAGGCTGGGGGGGCCAAAAAGTTATGCTGATCGTCGGATGGGAGTGGGGTGGGGTGGATGTCGGGAAATGTGAGCAGAGTTTAACGAGGTGGTTGTGACATGGCAAGGAAGCGGGCCTGCCCGCAGGTCGCAAATCATCATTTAGAACATGTTCCTTAGTGCTAACCCTTTTAAACTTGTTAAGTGCAATATGCGATTGGGTCCCCCCCATATCACAAATCGAAGGAGTTAAGTTTACCATACATCGCAACTTTTAAGGTTTACCGCACATCGCAACCTTTAAGGTTATCACACACCACAACGAATAACCTATCGCATAGCAACTTAGACCAATTAACCTATGATGTCTTAATGTGTAAACATAAAGAACACCGATTGCGATGTGCAATGGGCGATGGGGAAAAAGGGTGATGTGGCGTGAACGTTGGGTTCCTTTGATATCGCATCGGGGGATTTATAAAGTGGCAAAATGGAATGTGGCTAGGATTTGTTGCGAAGACCTGACGTGAAAGGCATGGAAAGTGTCAAAAGGTGTTTGCGGTAAGGTGAGGCTTATGTGGTTCATAATATATATATGTATATGTATATATATATATGTATATATGTATATATGTATATATATATATACATGTATACATATATATACATATATACATATATACATATATATATATATATATATACATATACATATATATATACATACATATATATATACATATATATACATATATATATATATATATACATATATATACATATATATATATATATACATATATATACATATATATATATATATATATATATATATATATATATATATATATATATATATATATACATATATATATATATATATACATATATATATATATATATACATATATATATATACATATATATATACATATATATATATATATATATATATATATATATACATATATATACACATATATAGATATATATACATATATATATATACATATATATATATATATATATACATATACATATATATATATATACATATATATATATCTATATATATACATATATATATATATACATACATACATATACATACATACATACATACATACATACATACATACATACATACATACATACATACATACATACATACATACATACATACATACATACATATATATATATATATATATATATATATATCAAGTGGTATAAAGTGAGGGGCGGATCTATGAATAAAGTGATATATGGTAAGTTTAAGCGACAATATACGATATGGCTGTTAGTGGGTGGGTAGAGCTGATTTTTTAATTATAAAACTTGAATTTTAATAGTTAAAAAAGGGGGTTTGAAAGAAATGGATTGTTGGACTTTAGATTTCGAAAAAAAAGAAAGGTAAAAGAGGGTGAATGAGATGAATGAGGGCAGAAATGAAGTTTTCTCACCATTACACTTTATCAGCAACACTTTACTCCTTCAACTAAACTGAAATGGCAGATTGATTCCTTTGGAGTTCTTGACAGTCAGGATTTCCCTTCCATTTACTAGAAATAAATGACAGCCATGGAATAATATTTTCAAAAGATATGGAAAATAATTTGTCACCTTTTGATATTGTGAATTACAGGAGTATAACACGGCCAAGTAGGTCAAGAGACCGCCAGAACCACAACGACATGTAAATACTATAAATCCTTTGACCATGTAATTGAAGAATGCTATGTACTTATGGCGAATATGAAAGAAAAGAGGAACCAACTGCCTACAAAAAATATTCAACTGATGAATTCTAAAAGGAGGATTGATGAACCTCAAGTTAGTATTTTCACTATAAGTGGAGCTGCGATCGGTAGAGATAAAGCAGATGAAAAGAATGGATATGAAAGTGTGTTGGAGTGGGGTCCCGTAGGTGCATTTTTGGGTAATTTTGTATAAGTTTTGTTGTATGTGCTACGTGCAAAGAGTCAAAGGGGATTTAGCATGGGTCAAATCCTCTTAATCATTGTAGTGGGTTTAAAAGAGAAAACCATGAGTCTCAAACCATGGTTTGAGACCATGGTATGTGCATGTCTAGATAATATAAATATGTAAGGATTTAGTCAAGAAAGGATATCTTATGTTTTGATGATGTATGGTTGTTAGTTTTTTAATCTAAGTCTGGGTTTTTGGGTAGAAAGGCTCCTTCTCGCTGTGTGTGTAGAAACCTAAGTGCTGGCTGTGTGTGGACTCCCTATGGCTATGTACGCGGAAGGGTTGGATGTACTGAATTGATAGATCTCTTAATAAAGAAGATGATTTTGGTGAACTTGGAATCTTATGTAATTGATGTATTTTTCTTTAAGATATGTTCTACATTACGTATTTACTTTTGTTATTGGTTATTTTGTTATGTGCGTGAATATTAGTTGATGTAATATGCATAGATCGGATTGAAGTATACTTGATTACCGACCGCAAAGATATATTGAAGTATTCTCTGATAATATGTGGAAAGGTTTTGATCTATTGATGCACCCATCTATTATATTATTTGTTATAAGTCTATTTAGGGCCACTTTGATCTACGCATGCGTGCGTCATTGCTGAAAGGGCCAGTAGTTGGATGGTTTGTTGGTTGCGCGATAACTCTGAACCTGGGTGAAGACCCCTCAAGCCAAAAAATGGTTCTGTTTATAAGACCGGGATCATTTTGATGGAGATTTGATGTTTTGGCATTCAACGAAAAACGAATTACAAGATTGTCTTGATAAGAGAGTACTTGAATTTGTGATCCAAGAGAAAAAAAAATTTTCTGCTGAATATTGGGTACAAAAATATATCTATACAGAAGTCCACGAAATTTTCTTTGCTTCCTTTGTGACTGAATTGCATGAGTGGTTGACTCAACTCACTAAATTTCAGACCCATGCAAAGGATGATGCGATCACTTAGTGGACTCCCTAGTTAGTACAACAATTAGAGAAGGCTAGCAACAAGATCAGTCACGTGGTAGATCATTGGATCGATCGTGTTCTAGGAGGATTTGTGACTGAATTTTATATTGATCAATTTGTATCTTATTCTGAAGAAGAATGAAGGGTTTTCAAAGGTCCTAGAGGTAAGTTACTGCGCTCTTTGAAGTTTTGGATTAAAATGCCATTGTGTGAATAGGGTACTCTGTGCAGTCATATTGAGTGAATGTTTCAAAGAGGCCTGACTACACGCATTGGAAGAACTTGCCGAGTAGATCTAGAAGAAGAGTTTGTTTACAGTCCTCTAAAAGGTAAATATGACAGTAACGAAGAATAAAAAACTAGTAGCTCTGGTGAATATGTGCATTCTGAAGAAGAAGTATTACGAGATCATAATAGTCTTGGGTCGTTGGACATAGTTTAGATCCCATCCACTCCACTACCGAATTCATCTCACTCTAATAAGTCACCCACTCCACCTCCACCTCCACCTCCACCACCAGGCGTTGAGATGGATGCCTCCATGAAGTTGGCTACTTTCTGTGGTATTAGGAACGAAGACACTAAGAAATTCTAGTTTGTTACTGATGAAGTATGGAGAGCGCAGTAGGTTAATAATGACAATGTGAAGAAAGCGTAGTTGGCCATTGCTTTTCAAGACCACGCGCTAGATTGGTATATTAGATATGTATCGACAAACCCTAATTCAACTATTAATATTCTGAAGGATGCACTAAAAGAACAATTCAAGAGGCCAAAATCACTCGCACAATGTGTAACTGAGTTGAAGGAGATTTTCCAAAGAACAAAGCTTTTTACAAGGTCCTAGAGGTAAGTTCCTGTGCTCTTTGAAGCTTTGGATTAAAATTATATTGTGTGAATAGGGTACTTTGTGCAGTAATATTGAGTGAATTTCCCAAAGATGCCCTACTATGCACAATGGAAGAACTTACCGAGTAGATCTAGAAGAAGGGTTTATTTACAGTCCTCTCAAAGATAAATTTGAGAGTGACGAAGAATAGGAAACTAGTAGCTCTAGTCATTCTGTACATTCTAAAGAAGAAGTATTGTGATATCAGAATAGTATTGGGTCATTTCCCATAATTTAGATCCCATCCACTCCACTGCCAAATTAATCTCACTCTAATAAGTCACCCACTCCACCTCCACCTTCACCACCAGGTGTTGAGATAGCTGCCTCCATGAATTTTCCTATTTTCTGTGGTATTGGAAATGAAGACACATAGCAATTCTAGTGTGTTACTAACATTGTATGGAGAGAACATCAGGTTAATAATGACAATGTGAAGAAAGCACAGTTGGTCACTACTTTTCAAGAGCGTTGGATTGCTATATAATATATGTATCAAAGAATCCTAATGCAAATATTGATAATCTAAAGGACACACTAAAATAAAAATTCAAGAGTCTGAAATAATTCATGTAATGTGTAACTAAGTTGAAGGAGATTCACCAAGAATTGAATGAATCTATATGGGATGCAGATCAAAGTTTGAAATGCACTATCATGGATGGATGATTTACTATTGATGGCACCCAACACAAATAATGGTTTATTGCCATGATCCTACCACATCTGCGCCAACCCCTAAGTCAACAGAATATTTCCACATAGGTTGAATCCGTAGAGATTGCAATGAAGCTAGAATCTACGCTGGTACCTACTATGCAGATCAGGACCTAGCAGATGCAAAGAAAATTGGAGGCGATGCACTTAGAAATTCAAAATCTGTGTAAATATAATGGAAAGAATGCATGCATAGATGTACAGTGTATACATTGTATATTTTTCGGGCATCACAAGGATCAGTGTCCTATATTCAATGATTATTTGCAAGCTAGAGGACCAAGCCCACTGAAGGGTGCGGCTGGACCAAGTGGGACTCCCACATTATGGTGTGCAATTTGTCAAGATATGGGTATGCATACGACGGATTACTGTCCAAGGATTGGAAAATATGTGCTTGAGCTAAAGAAACCTTTTTGCAGTTTTTTCTCATCGCTGGGACATGATGAACAACACTGTTGCAGCTTTGATTTGATGATTGATAGAGCTGAACTATATAGAATTCATGTTGAGCCTACCTCAAAAGCATCCATGTCTGGCCGTGGTGGATTTCAAACTAGAGGACGAGGAAGAGGAGGAGGGTATGGTCGAGGGAGGGGGCAACTCATCTGCTACAATTGTGGATATGCGGGTCATTATGCGTGTGACTGTCCAAATCCAACATGATAATCTTGTAGGTATTATAGACAATTTGATCCTGTTAGTGAATATGCCCCATTTTTATTGCAAAGATGCAGGAAAAGAAAACACATACTCCTACTCAAGATATTCATATTGTAAGAGTGGAGCTGTGTGAAGAAGAACCAAGTGTGAATGTTGTCACTAGGAGTGGTGCAACCACTGGTAAAGAAAAAAAGAAAAAGCCTGAGACTAATCTTTGACTCTGAAAAGCACCTAAGAGGTAGGAAGGATTCAAATTACAACACTAAAAAGAAACCTTTGTAGAAGCAACAAGGGGCTTCGGAGAAGTAGACGCCTCATCATCAAGCAAACCTTTGGACATGGTCGGGGTGGATGAAGAAATAAATCCCTTCCTTCAGGTTTGTATCAAATTATTGCAAAATAAGAAATTAATCGAGAACCTCCAAGAATTGATATAGACAAGCATGCAGGAGAAAGTACAACTCGAGATGGAGAAAAAGGATGTGAACAAGATCTATAAGAAAAAAGAAGAATTGGACAAGAGATGTGCTTGATGCTCAGTTGAGTGCATATGAGATGGGTCAGGTAATTTTGGATCTAGGATAGGATGCAAATTTTTTACCAAAGTAGACTTGGAAATGAATGGGAAAACCTAAGTTGGAGTGGTCTACTATCGAATTGCGCATGGAAAATAGAAAAATATTATCCCCTTAGGAAGACTCTCGCAGGTCATAGTGGATATCGAAGGAGTAACGGTGCTTGCAGATTTTGAAGTTATAAAGATTGTGGATGATATTGATCTCCACCCTGCACTGTTAGGTTTGGATTGGGATATTGACATGGGTGGCATCATCAATCTTAAGTGAAAAAGTATGGTATTTAAGAATAATGGAACCAGAGTTGTGGTCCCCTTAGATCTTGTGGAAGGTGAAAGACATATAGAGCCAGTACATGCAGACGATGATGTAGATCATATATATAAGTTGATTGCACGAAATGAATATTGGATCAAAACGAAAACTGATGGAAGAATCAACTAGGAGAAGGATAGTTCTTATTTTTTAGATTCAGATGAAGAATTAGAGAACTAGCAGAACCGGCTGCATGAAGTATCTGCGCTGCGCTGCAACTGTGTGACAAGATCTCTTCATTGCATATCATCAAAGGTACGGGAATTGATTTATTATGATTTTTTGACTAATGTTTACATGTTTTTAGGAAAACTTGAAAGAATTGTTCCAGAAGCACAAAGATTTCATGCACTTGATATCGCTACGATCAGCGACACGTTGGTGGGAGAAACACAAAAAGGAAACTTGGGTAGCTTGGGAAGAATGCACACTATGATGAGACTACTGATTTGAGTGTCCAAATATCATAATAGAAGAGACCTATTTTAGAAAAGGTGATTCGCGCAAACATTTCGGCTAAGTGGATCGAATCATGGGGTGAAAAACCGAGACCGAAAATGGGTGCATATATTCATCAACTCTTTGGGGAAGGTGCCTCATGATTGGTACCTAGAAACCAGAGCTATGACGAGGAACTAATGAATGGACCATCTCTGACAGAAAATATCTCTTGACCTTTCAGTTATGCACTTAGGCATTCAAGAGGTGATATCTGACACAAAAAAGCGAAGGTAGAGTGCGCTTTTCCCGGCATGGGATGTGCGGATGAAGGACATTTTGAATTGCCAAAAGTTTTATTGGAGAGAACTAGGAAGATCCAAGGAACATTATGATCCCACGAATATGAAGGTCAGCACATAGTTGCTAGACCTATGATTGAGTCACTGATGTAACTAAGCCTTTGAAGATCTAGCGAGGTTAATATTGGCTACGAAGAACAACCTAAATTAGCGAAGATCGGGGATTATTAGGGATTATGATATAGTGGGAAAGGTTGTTGAGCTGCGACAAAATACCGAGACTACTGTTTCCTACAAATGTTTTTGAAGGGGATAATAAGAGATCTCAGGGTGATGTAGATTACCTTCAAACCATATGCATGACCTGTGAATCAGTGTCCGTATAGGCTGAATCCCAAATAAACGCAGAAATTCAAAGGGGAATCGGAGAAAATGGTTGCTGCAGGAATCATAGAACCAATGGAGGAATCAGATTAGGTGTGTCCTATGGCGGTGTAGGACAAGAAAACTAATGGAAAAATAAGGATTTGTGTGGATATTATCAAATTGAATCTTGTTTGTGTGCATGACCCATTCTTTACCCCATTTTCTGATGAGATCCTGGACAATGTGGGAGGACAAGAGGCATACTCATTTACAGATGGTTTCTCAGGATATCACCAAATCAGAATCGTGCCCGAATATAGGAGCAAGACAACCTTTGCAATAGAATGGGGATCCTTTCAGTATAATGTCATGCCATTTGGTCTAAAGAATGTGCAATCTATCTCCTCGCGCGTAGTAGTATCTGCGTTCAAGGAATACATCCACAAGTTATTAGAACTATACTTTGATGACCGGACTGTATTTGGATTATTTAAGAAGCATGTATCAAGTCTGCACCTAATGTTGGATACTTGTCGGAAGTATCAGATCTCACTAAATCTGAAAAATTGCATCTTTTTCATGCAATTTTGGATCTTGTTTGGTCATATTGTTTTTCAACAAGGATTGATGTGCTTTCCAGCTAAGGTCACTGTTATTGTTAACCTAGAAGTTCCTGCAAATTTGAAATAGCTGCACTCAATTTTGGGGCATACAGGGTACTACCAGAAGTGTATCCAAGGTTACACAATGATCACTATGCCTATGGAGAAATTTTTGAAGAAAGATGCCTCATTCTGTTGGGATGAAGAATGGGAAAAGAGCTTTGAATTTCTTAAGGAGAAGGTGGTCACTGCACCCATATTGGTCTTTCCAGACTAGAAGAAGGTATTCCATGCACATGTCAATGCCTCCTACATCGCGCTACGATTTATTTTAGCACAACCGGGGAGTGGAGATTGATCACCCTATTGAATTTTCAAGTAGGAAATTTTAGAACACGAGCATAATTACTCGACCATAAAGAGGGAAGGATTGGCCATGGTCTACGCATTGCGTAAATTTGCGCTACTATCCAATAGGAGGCCTATTTAAGATGTTTCTTGAACCAATCGCAGCTCACGAAGTACCTAGTAAATACACCTGTGTTGGGGGGGGATATCTAAAGATGGTTGTTGTTTTTTTAGGAGTATGACTTTGAAGTAATTGTGAAACCTGAGAGACCAAATACTGGTCTAGACCATCTATCGCGCATTGAAAATGGAGAAGATTGAACTAGTTTGGAAGATGGTATACCAGAGATGCAACTGTTTGCTATAAAGGTAGTTGATGATCATTTTGTAGATATTATTCATTTTCTGACCACTGGAAGTGTGCTACGTTGCAATAGGAAAAAGAGTTGTTCACGCTCGCAGCTGACTTTACTCTAATTTCCAGTCAAATTTACAAGATGGGTGCAGATGAAATCCTGCCAAGGTATGTGTTGGAATTTGAGAGACATGCTATTTTTTTTTTGAGGCTCATGGAGGGGTTGCAGGAAGTCACTATGCAGGGAAGTATACTATACAAAAGATCCTGCGAGCTAGTTTATGGTGGCCCACGATGCTTAATGACGCACATGCATATGGTCGTGCTTGTGATGTATGCCAAAGGATGGGGAAGTTGTTGCACATAGATGAGATGGTCATGCACCAACAAATGGTGTTGCAAGATTTTGAAAAATGGTCCATTGATTTTGTTGAACCTATTGACCCTCTAATCACCACGACAAATTATATAAGCCTGTGAAGGATTGTAGTGTAGACACAGTTGCACACTTCATTTTTTAGAACATCTTGACTCGGTTTGGGTTCCCTAAGATATTGATGAGCGACCGGGGTACGCACTTTGTAAATGAAATTATTAAAGTTATGATGAAAGAATTCCAGATTCGTCATTAGAAGAGTATTCCATATCACCCATAGGCGAATGGTGTGGTGAAATATTTTAATAAGATATTGGAGACTGCACTCACTAAGATATTGGAGACTGCACTCACTAAGATATGAAATGCTAATCAAAATGATTGGGATGTATGCATACCTTCGGTTCTTTGGGCATACAAAACCATGTGCAAGAAGTTGATAGGAAAAACATTGTTCAGAATGGTGTATGGGCAGGGAGTTGTTATGCCAATGGAGTATATTTTCTCGAGTTTACGCACTGTGGCATTCACTAATATGGAAGAGCCGGATATTATGGAATAATGATTGTTGTAGTTGGTCGCACTAGAAGAGGATCGATTCATTGCAGGTTTCCATTAGCAGTTGCAAAAGGCGTGTGAAAAGGCTTGGCATGACAAGCACATTAAGAAAGAAGGAATTTAAGGAAGGGAATTTGGTCTTGTTGTATGACAACAAGTTTGCGTGCCACCCTGGGAAGTTTAAGATGCACTGCCTCAGACCATATTTTGTCAAGGAAATCACAGAAAAATGTGTAGTATGCTTGGCCACCTTAAGCAAAGAAAACCTTCCTGCATATATCAATGGAAGTAAATTGAAACCATATAGGGATAACCCTCTCCCTGTGCGCACCAAATAAATATATGGCTAGAAATATGGACTTGCGCAGCAAGGACAACAGATGTGCATATAGGTGCTACACACGGGCGTGGTAGTGCGTGCAGAGGTTGAATAGATCGCGAGAGGACTGTCGAATATATCCATTGGAACAATCAATATGGACAAGACAACATTCTTACCATTTGGAGGAGCATGTAAATTGCATTTAATGACAAGTCTCCTCTCCTCCTCCTGTATCATCCACATATGATATACTCCTCCAAGGAATAAGATGTTGTCTCATCAACGAATCTCCATATTTCCTCTCCCAAGCATGCAAGCTAGCTAAATAGGTATCATCATGAACAAGTAGAGTACTCAAGGAGGAAACAAGGTGTTGTCTAGAGGTCCCTTTGAGGAATGGGGTCTTAAATGTATTGGGAATCATCATTCCCATGTGGATCCTCCATCCCCAAGCTATTATCCATACAAAATGAGCCACCCTCCAAAATGGTAACTCATGCAAATCCTCCTCCACCTTCAGCTCTCTGCAAAGTAGGTGGGAGTCGAAAATCTAAATATGGTAGAAAAAGTAGCCTACCCCACACTGTCCTCCTCTCCACTTATGATATGTGTAGAGTATCTGCTGATCTTGGGCTGCAATAATATTGCCCTCAAGTGGCAAGATGAAGAATAGACCTCCAAAGATCTCCTCTCCAACATTGTGAATCATGCTGGCCCAAACCATCTCATATGTGATGGATAGGAAATCACCATCATATGGCATCCAATCATTCCCATGGCCCACCTCATAAAGAAGCAAGTGTTTTACTGTAGTGGCCATATCATCTCCCATGCTCCCCTTAGAACATGTAATGCAAAAAGTGTGGGAAATATCTTTCCCCAAGGACACATCCATCCAATGTGTCTCTCCCCCAATCATGATCCCAATAAAAATAAGAACAATAGCAACATAGGGAACCATAATGAGAATCATACTTGCTACCATATGTAGCAAGGGAGAAGGATAATGGTTCCTCAAATACAACCAACATAGTTTGATTATCAACTGAAATAGAGAATGATATAATGTGTGGCTTCTCAACCACTTGTTTTCTGCCCCAATCTCCTCACACGTTTGGAGAAAGTGTATGATGTATGGTGCAAGGTAAGCATGTTCTCCATAAGATATCTTCTCCCCAAGTCCTCCTAGGTGAGTGGCCACCAATACTGCTCATGGCCTTAAGTAGACCAAGAGGTCTAGAAGAAAGAGTGCTCCTCCTTGGAGCAATATCCTGCACATATATGGTTAAGGGATGCATATATACATTATACAAATCATTATGCAACCAAACAATACCCTTACCATATGTTTTGCTCATGCAAATGGAGTGGCTCATAGATCAATCCCCTCTCATCCTCCGAGAGAAAAGAGGTGGCTGTGTTAACTCTTCCAAAGAGTTATGTATCTCCTCCACCTCCATATGATCCATGCATCTCCTCATATGCTAATAAATCTCCTCCTCAAAGCCTTCCTAAAAGTACCCCTCCATGATGGTGTGGTATGCTTTCATAGAATAAGTGTGGCTGAAAAGGAAATCTTCATGAGCTGTTTGTAGTAACTTCCCCTTGATCTTGTAAGATCTATAAGAATATCCTACCATGATAGTAGATGACCTCATCTTTGACTGAATATCCTTCCTCATGCAACTGGTCATCCAATATCATGCAAGTAAAAATATCTTTGGAATAATCCACGAACAACTGGGATTTCCAATATGGATCTATCCTCCATAGTGATAGCACTGATGATCTATCATAAAGAGCATTTTTCATATGTTTTTCCTCCTCTCTGACATCTCCCATGCCAAAGATGCAAGTTGGAAGGCTGCTATCCTTCCCCTGCTACTCTCGCCACAACGCAGATTCTGAAGTGAGAGTGGGTACTGATGATGTTGGGAGAATATCTCCCTTCTCCTTGAGTCTACCTAAGACTCTCAGTGTTGTACAATGACCTCCCAAGGTCTCCACTCCTCTGAAAACAATGAATGGTGCCTCAAAATGTGAAGCATATCCCATCATCTGCTGATCTTGTGGTCTCCTTGGTGAAATGTCTCCATGCAATGAGACATCAACATCAAGAGTAGACTGCATATATGAATGGAAAGACTTGTCCCTACTTCCACTACGCAATCTAGTCCCCCTCTTCTGTGCATCAACCCTCTGAAATATATAGGGGTGTGTGCTCCTCATCAATTGATGCTCGTCATCCTCCCTACCTCTTCCTTGTGTCTGCATGGTTCCACCATCAATCATCAATGGTACATGTTGATCATGAGTTGTGCATTGATCTCCACTCATGAGATCCTGGGGAATTCCTTGCAATGATACAATAATCCCTCCTATTGGAGCAAGAGATCCTTCTTCCTCTGCATGAGGTGCTAGATAAGCTCTAGACATGACAATGTTGTTGCCCTCAACTATTTCTTCCTCTCCAATATGAATGGGAAACCTCCCAAGAATTGGATCCTCTTTTGAAATAGGGATCTCATATGCCCTCTTGTCCAAGAATATGAGATATAGGTCTTGCCTCTAACAAAGTATGATGCAAGATGTCAACCTCCTCAATGTTTTTTATGAAGTGGAATTGAGCTCATAGAGTTCCTCCAACACATGACAAGGTATTTGTTTGTTTAGGTTTGTTTAGCTCCACCACATGTGTTTTAGAAAGTTTCTTGTCAAATCTTTCCACTAATGCCTTAGTGAACCTTGCATAAGAAGAAATTGTATTTGCATTTTTTCAAAGAAAAAGACTCAAATATCCACCATGCATAGGCCTTACCTCCAAAAATGCATGCTATGCAACTTTGATGGCTTCATCCTCAGAAATTTGGTGCTATGCCGCAAGTAGGTGTCTAGCTCCTCCACACCAGGCTCTAGTTGAACATGTAGGTGAACCATCAAAAGTAGATAGGAAAAATCTACTCATGTTATGCTGCTTGCTTCTCTCCACCTTGATCTTGCAAAACTACGGAAAAGTGATATGATCTCTAAACTTCGAGTTTGAGACTCATACTCTTGCAGAAAAAATCACTAAGAGTTTCTCTTTTAGGCATTTCTCCTTGCTCTATCTCCCTCATACCAAATGCAGGCATAGGACCGCGTTGTGCATCATAGTGTGTGGCTGCATGCTCACACTCATCATATGAAAATCTAGAGTTTTGCTTCAGTATTCAAACTCTCTTGGAGAATCTCTACACATCTCCCTTCTCATCTCACTTGAGATCTTTCTTAGTACTCTGCATAGTTTGAGAAAGAAGCTTGGAAAGCTTCTCTTCCTTCCTTCCTCCAAGTAATGGAGTCTTCTTCTTGTCTTTTCGTACATATTTTCTTCTTCTTGTCTACTTTGATAGCATATTGGTCGTAGATCCACGAGATGATGCCAAAGATTGTGCTCTAATACCACTGTAATATCCCAAAATGGGGATACAACAATACATGAACACAACGTTGGAAATAGCAGTGAATAATATCATACCAAAATGGATGGAAACCATGGAGCCATTTTCTTATGTAAATCAATAGCAAATAAGTGAAATACAACTCAAATAATCAAGGCAAACAAGCCTTCCATGAATACATATGCCAAAAGTGAAATGCTGCTATATTGCAGAATGCTCATGAACATGTACAACGCAGTCATAGATGGTACACTGCTACATGGGAATGTGAAATAACATAAATCTGCAAATAGATGGCTCATACAATGTTGGGAGTGAATATCTAAACTCCCAAACACAAATTTTAAGACAATCCGGGAAGGATTTCTGAAATATGCAAAAATGGAAGAAAATGTCGGAGTTACGATCCTAGGGACTTGAATAGCTACGTTGCAACTCAAGAACTCGGATGGAAATGGCTGAAGATGATGCACAAGTTGGATAGACCCCCTCCAATGGATCTTCCAAGTGAAAGGTTGATCCTAACACTTTCGAAGATCTCACCCTCCAATCAAAGCAATGAAACCCCTCACCGCAAATATTCTGTTTGAAATAATGCAGATCAAGGAGAGGGACCGCTGTCGTAGATGATAGAAAATGGTTGGCCTAATGCCAAATATAGTAAAATCAGCTCAAAATCTTCCTCACTGATCCTCAAAAGCAGGCTTCCTCCTCTGAAAAAATAAGCTTCGGAAGTGGTGTTGTGGAACCTCCACTACAACACCCACGCAACATGTCAGCTCTAAACACAACGTAGTCGAAGGAGGTGGCTTGGCCCTAAGCCTAGATGTGGAGAAATGAAGTACAAGCTCATTCAAGAGGCCTCTCAAGAAAGGAGAAGGAATTCCTAAACAATAATTCCTTGTGCTAAGCGAGCACAACAATCTCAACTAAACAATTGGAGAGAAAGCACAATAGTCTAACTGGACCACAAATTCAATAATTCATATCATATCTTACTATGGCTGCCTTGCCCTCCTTTTTTATATAAATGGAAGCCCTCTCACCTTGGGTCCCAATCATTAGGGTTTCCTCCACCAGGAATCTTCCTCCCACTATCTCTTCGCTTCGTCTCCAAAGATGATCTCCACCTCTTATCCCAATGCTGTTGACTTGGTCAAACTTTACCTTGTCCACATGCAAATGTCCCGTTTCACACATGAGGGTGTGAAATACTAGCTCCTATGATGATCCCTTTTCACATTATGAGAGGTTTTATTCCTATTTCTAAAATCTATGGGCCTCCTTACCCATTTATTCATCTCCTAAGTGAAATCAACAAAAATCAATATTCCAATTAGCCACATGCTAATTTTGGAATATTACAAAAGATTAGGTTTGAAATAGTTACATAAAGTTGACTGATCCAGCAACCTATCAAGTCCAATTTTGTGATAACATTTTGGTGCGTCTACCAGAGTACGAAGATATACATCTCCCGAAAATTATGAAGTAAACTCTTGAAGGTAGCAAGAGCTTAGAACTAGTTCGAAGCTGCAACTCCTTGCAGCAACTCCATTGTTGAAGAATTCAAAAATTCATAGATTCATGGTGATTCCACTGGACATATGAAGAGCTCGGATGCTACCATTCTTGTTTCAAGGTATGCATGTATAGATTTTTCGAGAATTCATGGTTTCCCAAATCATTTTCCCAAGGATGCATATTTTTTCAAGGAATGGTCCAAAATTCAATGGAGAAGATTTGAGCTTTGACTTTGAAGCATATATCAGATTTATGTGACTTTACTGATCTTCTTAGAGTCAAACATGAAGATGTTTGCATCATATTTGTTTCTATGATTCATTTCAAAGGAAAATGTAAATAGTGGATTGAAAGCTTTCCTGTCGGATCTATTAAGTCATTTGTAGATTTTTGGCTTATGTTTTTTAGAAGAATGGATAGGCAAAAAGAGTTGGTGTGTAGATCTCACTTCAATTCAAGGCTTTAAACAATGGAATGATGATCATATTAATGAGGAAGTAGATGAAAATTTTTCTTTGTCCTTGTCTTCTTATCTAAAATCATTTGAATGCAAAGTCAAAATATAAGATTCAATTTTTTGGATGAAGTTGCTAAGAACATTGAGAAAGACATTGAAGTTTTACAAGGTCAAATTCAATCATATAGTAACTTCTAGTGACCGTGATCATTCTTGCTAAAAACGCTCCAATGCCGAACATACAAAAAGAGAGGGTGTTGCTTCCTTTCTCTTTGAGATTAAGGAAGAATACAATATTTTTTTGAAAATTAGTTTGGAAACAACAGGCTTTGATAGCACACAATTGAAAATCTCGTGTGGCACTGAGACAAAAACATCATGAAGGATGTTCGTTCAAAAGACACGAGACGTCATGAGAAAGCATCAAAACGGATCGTGTATTCTTTGAATCCTATAGTCGACTACATGGAAGGGATTCTATAGTCCATATTTTCGCTATCTCTTTCATTATGAGGATCGAATACTTATTATATGTTACCTTGGTCATTTCTGGCCTCATCCTTCTTGTTGGTTCTAAAAGTGCATCAATAGGTTTCAAATCGTCATGTCAGTATCAATGACTAGCCTTCATGGATGTTTCAATGTTTCTATGAAGTTAAAAATGGAGATTAAGCAGTCGATAGGGTAGGTAGGAGTGTGCGAAATAATCTCAAAGTTGAGCGAAGCATCTTCATCGCAGGTACTTAGAATTTCGGTTCTTTGCGTGAGGATCTATCAAAAGCTTGAGCCCGAGGTGAAGGCCACTAGAGTTTGAGGAGAAAGTCATAAATTACAAAAGTTTCTCTCTCTTTTGGTCAAGAAAATGGATAGCAACTCACTGGAACCACTGTAGGTTCTAACCAGTGTGCCATAGGGGCACACTATCCACAGGTGGAGACCACCGTTATCACCCATAAATAGTGGAAAGCTTGCGTTATGTCAAGGTTGTCTCTGATCTTGATTCAAAATTGGGTTTAGAAAGTAGGATTTAGGATTTGATCAGTAGGTTATGTTTTTATAGTTCAAAAGCCCATACTTAGGTTTCAAATAAAGTCTTGTTTAAAAGTCCCTTCATGTCAGGCATCCATCATTTTCATACGTAGGTCATTTCCTAAAGTTTCATGTACGTACTGCTCGATTAGCCTAGAAAGCATGCTCGTAGCAGCCAGCGCCATTGCTAAATTCGAGTTTTCACTACGAAAGCCGCTAATAGTTTCGATAGCGCAAGCAGTCTCAAAAATTATGTCATGAGTGACACTACAAAAGCGTTGGTTTTACAACCGTATTTTCATTTGAGCTTAAGGGGTGTCGGAAACCGTTGAAATGTTAGGAAGTTAGTAGGTATGATGGGTCATGCAACGAGTGCGATTTGATGTACACATCCCTGTTTTGGACTCATCATTGTCATTATGGGTTATGAATGAGGCATCCTTCCGGCTGTGAGATTGCATTTTCAGAATTTTAAAATCTTTCCTAATTGAGTCATTCTCGTTTCCTTTTGCCTCCATTCAAAATGTCTACACGCTCTGAAAGTGTCAAAGACCGAAACCGTGGTCAAGCCATCACTGAGGTTCTACATCCCTGTTCAGAGTGAGAGCTACCGGTTTTACATCTGTCAAGCTAGGATGAGTACAGTTACGTCAGAGCGAGGCTACAACAGGACTTTCGAAAAGCACGTGGCGAGGGAAAGAAAGTTCCACAGTAGGGGACACTAGCTTAAGGTATGAACACAGCGAAGACATGAAGGAAAGCTCATTTAATGCCAAAAACGTTGATGGAAGCGGTGATTCAGTAAGAGTAGGTTTGCCTTTGGTTTTGTGAAAAATTGCAGTGGCACATCACAATGCGTATCAAAGGAATTTGCCATGAGCTTTAACGGAAAAACTACTAAGGTTGGCGATGACCTTTGAGTGTGTCAGATCACACCGAGAGGTCATTGCCGCTTCGTTACGAGAGATACCAAGGAGGTCAAGAAAGCATGGTTAAAAGGTTTTCAAATTTGGTATGGATCAATGTAAAAGAGTACATGAAAGCCCGAGTATGCGTACATGGAACTTTCATAACTCTATCTCACATAGAGAGCTACATCAAAAGACACGCAACTCAAGGTCGTTGCTCAACATTCGGAAAGTGTTTACATGTGACGCAGACGTCATGTAACGTTTACACATATTACCACTTTCAAGTTGCTTTACATCTCCATTGGTAAGATTTCACTTGATTTGCCTTTTTATCTACAAAGGAGTCTGCAAAATGGTCGTCGGCAAGGTACGAGAAAAAATACGAAGGGTAGTGAAACATCCTTGTCTCGTCATGGTTTGAATGTAGTTAACTGATTTGGAGTGAAACTTCGAGAGAATAGGTAGGGATTGGCTCATGTTCTTTTTTATAAATGGTTTTGAGAGTTTGGAAACCCTAACACCCTTGCAAGAAACCATAAAACTAAAAAGGAGATTCTCGTCACCACCAAAGCAGAGAGCCTCGGGTCAACCTATGGTTGCAAAACCAAAAGAATTTGCCAGCCTGAAAGCCAAAGGAAACAAATTGGGAAAAGGGCGTAGCACAAAGAAAAATTCTTGACACACCAACTCCATCATGTGCAAAACAAAGGTCAAATATTGCTCCAAAGAGGAAAAATAGAAAGCAAAAGCTATCGACAAGCAGCGTAAAATCAAAAGAGTAGCGAGAATCCGAGCGAAAGGGTGGCATTAAAAGAAAAGACAATTACTACAAAGGACAACACAGTAATAAAGGGAAGACTGAGATGTGCATCCTTCCTTATGCTACCGACATAGAGGAGACACCCATTGTTCAAGCTGAGTTTATTGGAGAAGATGAACATAAATAGAAAAAGGCTAAGTCTACAAAGAAGCTTGAGTTTGAGGGGGAAGATGTAGCTTTCATCTTTCAAATAAGAAAGCCTATAACTAGGCATGCTAAGAAACTCAAGGAAGGCAACAAGGTGTAGAAATTTGAATAACTGATATATTATTCACTGAGATTCTCCTGATCACACACTATTTTAGCTTCATGCACAATATAGAATCTCTTCTACCATTGAGTACATCACGCGGAAAGCCAAAATCAGTGCATGCACATACATTAAAACCACAAACAATCACACATATAGAACACGTATGTTCATGGGAAAGCTTAAAGGCAGAAAACCAAATATCTATATATTATATGTCATGCCCAGAGATCATGTAACCGTCTATAGTGCAAAGCTCCTCCCTGGCTCGTCCGCTACACACCCTCTGTTCTACACACTATCAAGCCTAGATTCTATCAAAACACATGCTCCAATATTTTGCCACTTTACAGCTGTAGCGACCTCTATTGTGTTTTCAATGCTATGGGATGGCTTCATCAAAAAGATAAACCACTCCGGCTCGAGTCGTGCGAAATCCTCCTTGAGGCTTCTCCACTTTATCCGTGTGTTGCAAATAGCAACATATGAGCTGGCCCGATAGTTAATCGCAACTCTTTCTACCTATCTCCGGTGACCGGTCTCCATCGAAAGCTTGCCCATGCCTCTGAGATTAATCGATCTGTATTCTTTAGTTGAAATTTATGAGTTTATAATTAGTGAATTAATTAATAATTAATTCACACCACTCTCACTAATTGTATCAATTAGTTAAAGCTGAGCACATATTAGCTCAACTATGTTTAAGATTAGATTAAAGCTCGAATATAACTCCACTAACTTCTCGATCAACTCCGCAAACTCTCTCACAAGAGTTCTAGCTGAAGTATTCATGCAGTAGCGTTCCACATAACCCTAGGAATAGCGTAATTCCTTCTGCCGACTTCACGTGACCACATCCAGACGTCAGCGGGGTGCTCCCAAGAGGATAAGATAATGTTGCAGTCCTCGCGTATTATTAAGAGCTAGTAATATCGACGCATCTATTTTTGAGACTAGAAATCTAAAAATAGATTCCTGCCTGAAAGATGTCTAAAAATAGAAGTCCACCATATCAACATTGGCATCCGTCCACAAATAGCATCCCGCAACTCATGTGCATGATCCACATGTCTAAAAAATATGCTTTGCTGGCCAAAAATAGCCCGCAACGTGCCCACTTAGTGAAGGCGCTCCTTTCCACTAAAGCTCATCATCTTGTTGCAATCTCATCACTCCCTCTCAACAAGATAAGGATTATCCGTAACCCCCTATCCCGCGTGGTATTCAAATTTGCCCCCGGTGAGCGCCTTCTGGCCAAGACATAAGCATCCACCGGTCCTCACAGCGGGAATGCCCTGAAAGTAACACGGTCTTCCGTCGCACACAATCTCTCGATATGAGTGATGCCAATGGTGGAAGCCATGCTTCGCTCAACTCATCCTCCCGTTCTGTACCATGGGCCTTATCCCGGTGTGCCTGCGAGATATATGCCTGCGAGATATGTGCCTGCGAGATATCTCACTACGCGCTCGCCTCGCCTCCCGGAAGAGACTTGGACACGGCCGCACGGCAGCGACGAAAGCTGGTTCATAGCGTACTTGTGTCGGGTCGGTGTATCGACGCGTATACATAAGTGTGACGCAATCATGTCGGTAAAGTAGTAGGCGATAAACGTCAATACCTTCAGTTGAAGTAGCGTCCTCCTCTTCCCTCCCGCATGCGCAGGAAGAGGAGTGCATCAGCTTGCACTTGAGCGCCATGTTGAACTTCTCCAAGGTCTCCTCGAGCATACGCAGACCGAGAAACGAAACAATCCGCCAGCGCGATGCCACGCCCACAATCCCGGGGAAATAATGAAGGAGGCCCAAGTCCTTTCATCTCAAACTCTTTTGCAAGATCCTCCTTGCACGCCAGAGAGCATCAATGAGCTCACGTCACACATGGGGAATCAAATCATCTGCAGTACAGTACGGTGATCGCCAACTTACCCTCCCACACACAATCCCAGATATAGTTTTAGGACCACTCGCCTCACTCTTGGAGAAATCGGGTTCGGTTGAAATCACTCCGTCTGTTACGATGTGTACCAAGCACCAAGGTGCTTGCTTTCAACTCATACTATGCTGTCTGGAGCCCGCACTTTTGTGCAACCTGACTGGCGAGGATCCTCGAAAACCTTCGGGCTACTCTACATGCTCCTCTCAGTGAATCCGTTGAGGGAATCGGTAGCTTTCACGTCCATGTGATGAATGTGACACCCCATCCGCTGCCGAGAGGGCAGGTGGTCGTGGCGTATGGAATAATGCTTTACGACGAGTGCAGAGGTCATCCTCATAGTCGATCCCCTCAATCACGAAAAGCCTCGGGAAACAAATCTTTGCCTCTGCGCTTCTCCGCGCTCCCGTGCGCGCGCCGCTTCACTTTGTGAGATCCATCACTCGGCACGCCCGAGTTTACACTTCCGGCCTCGGGACAATCTCATGCACTATTTATGACAATTGAATCATACTCTTCCACCATGGCATCTGCCATGCGGGGTCCTCCACGACTTTCCTCGAAAGGAGGATGCAGTCTCTGCTCACGATACGCTCTCTCATAAGCGCCATTGTATCATCAGCGCCTGGTACGGTGTCTGCCTCTTGTGCGCGTTCGACGGTGTAGGTGCTCCCACAGCTTTCTCGCGCATCTTGGAGCGCCGGTGCGTCTTCTCCACCCTCTCGATGGTTGGCACCGCATGAGTGGTCTCTTCCCACTCCGCGGACACTCCTCTTGTGGGCCGAGTCCACATCCCGAGGGCTCATCCTTGCGAACTAGTAGCTCCTCATCTACACGCACGTGTGGCTCCCTCTCAAGTGAACACTTCCGCGGCTTTCTCCTCCCGAAATTCTCGATATCCTCGTCGCACAACAGGCCTTGCGGCCCGTTCAGAAAATACACATGATGGTTGTCGGGTGTGTCAGAGTGTACCCGCAAATATCAACCTCTCGCAGTCACCCAGCTCCTTCTGTTGTAGCATCCTTCGTCACATGAATGTATACGGGTGAACCAAAAATCCTCAAATGGGAAATATCGGGCTCTACTGTACCCACGCCTCTCTGGAGTGTACTCATGCCAAGTATCCCGTGGAGGACAACGGTTCTCCGCACATCTTTACGCGCGTTGCGTGCCTCACGCCCACAAGTGAATGGGTAGGCCCACGAGTCGTGCAACATCGCCCTCGTGCATCACCCGCGAGTTGTTTTGTTCTTCCGCTCAAAGCAACCCAGTTACTGCCGTGGGTTGTGAGGTGCTATGAGCTCTCTTTCGAATTCCTTCTACGTTGCACAGTACTTGAATTCGCGCAGATCGAATTCACCACCATTGTCGCTCCTAAGAGCTCCTCCACTTGCTTCCCCGATTCTTTCTCGACCAGCGCCTTGAACTCACCGAGACCTTGGGTATGTCTCGCTCTTCTGCTCGCATAAAGAAGATCCAACACTGTACGAGAAAATCACACATCATTAAATACTCGCTATAATGCCGCGACTGCTGTCACGAAGTTACCAGAAAGGTCCACACGCGTCCGTGTGAATTCTCTCTAGCTGATCATCATGGCATGACTATCCTTCATCAGTGAAAAGGTGGCTTTCACAGAATTTTCCGAGGTACACTCCCTTGCCTTTCGATCCGATCGCTAGCAGAGTGCCGTGGGAAGCTTCCGCATGACATCTGCGCATCTTCATGGCTTCCCTTGGTAGAAGGTGGTCCCAATCTCAGTGCACACAACTACGCCATCATCCCGGCTACACCACTCCTTCCGCCTTGCTGCGCCATTGCCGCACGAGCCATCTACCCGCAATTGATAAAGGTTCTTAACTCGAACCCCTATCCCTCACGGTCTCCCGCGCGCCTGCCTCCTGCCGCCGTAGGAAAGCCTTTCCCTCGCTAAAGGACAACATCACATGCTCTCTGTCTTCTAACGTCTCCACAAAGATAAGATTCTTCTTCAATCTTGGAACATGCATCACTTCCTTCAATCTAAAGGGTTTACCAAATTCCCCTTCCAAAAGTGAAATCTGGTACCGTTTACCGTCGCACTTTGCACCTACCATCATCACCCATCTCGATGCTGCACTCCAAGATCTTTCTCATCAAGATCATTGAGCAAATCTCGATCTCCTATCATGTGAAAAGATGCTTAGCATCGCCAAGAAACTCACATCGAACCGTCATGCTCTTGAGACCATGCGTGCGATCGAACTGAAAAATCCAGCAGCGGTGAGGCTATGGCCTCTCCGGCTACGCAAAGTAGCTCGCTTATTTTTCTTCTTCTCGTGGACAATTTGTGGGCGTAAATGTCCATGTTGGTGGCAAGTGGCTTGCACTTCACACTTGGACATGTCCTAATTCTTTCCCTTTCACACAGTATCGAGAAATGCTTATTGCCCTTCCCTTTCTTTCGATTTGCGCGTCAGTGCAATTCTCTTCATCATATGCCTTTCGATGAAGATCCGTCCGTCGCAACCCCGCCCATCTCCCTTCTCTCGAGATCCAGGCCAGGGTCACCCTCCCATCCCGGCAATTTCTCCCGGCCATTGTGACGTAGTCCACGATAGTGAAAACTCTTCGAAAAGCGAGGAGAGCCGAGCTCACGTCCTCATCATCACCGCCATTACACACACTTCCCGACTCATCGCACGGATGAACTTCGTGAGGTACTTGGAGCACGCGTCGCCTTTCTCCATCTTTGCTCGTTCCCGAGTTTATCCCCGAGCGCCATCTTCCTGCGGTCGCTCTTGCTTTGGAATAAATATTTCGAGGCTTTCCACATCAAAAATGGAGAAGACTTACCATGTAGGCCGGACACTATGTGATCCTTCACAGCGTACCCTCCAGCGAAAATCCTTCGACACTTCGCTCTGTCTTCTTTGCCCGTGCGTCGAGTACTCGACAACATCTTCTACAAGTGAGGCTTTGGAATTTCTGCATCGTCTGAACTCCTTCAACCCATTGTCATCCTCAAATGTACCGCTCCATCCGTCACTTCCATGAAATATGAGTCGAGCTACCCTCAAGGGCATACTCCAATCGCAATCCGTCGAAAGACATCTCAACTTCGACACGAGATAAACACTACTGCTGTCGGAATTCCACCAAATGTCAAAAACTCCAGCCGCTTTAATGTTTTGCAATTGCTCCAATGATCGATATCGCCGCGATACCATGTGAGAAATTTGAATAAATGATATATTATTCACCGAAATTCTCTTGATCACACACTATTTTGATCTTCATGCATACATACATAACCTCTTCTACCATTGATCATTACATTGCGGAAATATAAACAATCGCATGTGCACATTAAAACCATAAACAATAACACATATAAACACAATATTTATGGGAAATATTAAAGCTAAAAAACCCCCAACTATCTGTATATTATAATGTCATATATATCATGTAACAATCGTTGTACAAACTCCTCACAAGCTCTCAGTACAATCTCCAATTGTTACACACTACACAAGCTCAGATCATACAAAACACATGCTCCAATACTTTCCACCTGATTAGCCTACCTCTACTCGCAATCTCAAGATGAATAATGTGCAGCATCCAAGTTTGAATCCCCACCTGGTCATGCACTCGCTCAATCCTCATTGGCATCTCCATCAATGTGTGCTGCAAATCTCAGCAAGTATAGTAACAACTCGATAGTCACACTTACCCTTTCACCTACCTCTCCATCGGTCTCCACTCGAAACTCGTCCATGCATTGAAGTTAGCCTGATGTATTCCTTAGTTGATTTATGAGTTATTAATTAGTGAATTAATTTGTAATTAATTCACACCACTCACACTAGTGTATCAATCGCTTAGACTAGATACAACTAGCTCAACTATGTTTAACTCAGCTAAAGCGAACACAACTCCATCAACTCCTCAATCAACTCCACCAAACTCTCTCACATGAGTTCTAACCGAAGTCAACATGCAATAGCTCCACTTAAACCCTAAGAATAGCGTAATTCCTTCGTCAACTGCATGTGCCACATCTAGGCATCAAACTCGAAGTGCTCCAAGAGGATAAGATAATGTTTATAGTCCAAATATTATTAAGAGCTAATAATATTCGACATATCTATTTTTAGACCGGCAATCTAAAAATAGATTCCGCCCGATATGTCTAAAAAATAGAAGTTCATCTATTTTTCCCGACTTGACCAACCATCCAAAAATAGCTTCCTACAACTCATAGAACATGATCCATATGTCTAAAAATAGACATAGTCTAAAAATAGACTTTGCGCCAAAAATAGCCTGCGGGCCCACTTAGTGAAGGTGACTCCTTTCCACTAAGCTCATCATATTGTTGCAATCTCAACACAAGGAAGTTCTAAAATATATTGAGACAGCTAAAGCTCATGAAGAATTTTTTGATCTCTCATCACCTACAGTGAAGCATACAACCAACAGAACAAAGAGGGGAAAAGAAGAAATGGCAGTGAAAACAGAGTTGCAACATCTTGAGGAAAAATTGAGGTTGGAAAACCAAGAAATTGCTGTGATGAGAAAGAGGGCTAGAAAGAACAGTGTTGAGAAAGAAGAGTTTAAAAGGGTGAAGGCACTGTGGGAAGGACAAACTAATTTTATTTACGAAACTCCAAGTAGTGTAGAGCAATTTTTCAAGTGGACAGATTCCGACCATAAAGGAAGCCAAGTTTGTCGAATAATAAATACTCACTTGAGAACTACTAACATAACACTTAAAAAATCAAGTGGAGGACTTAGAGCAACAATTAAATTTGATTCATGATGAGTTAAAAAAGCATAGGTATTAAAATAACGAGTCATAGAAGAGCCTATAGCTAAATCAAGTGAAAATGAAGAAGGGACCTCATGAAGGTTGGAATGATGTGTGTGTTTTTTGAGTTGATAAAAGATGTAATCAATTTTATTTTGAGTTTTTGGCACATTCACAATTTACACTTTGGAAATTTTTTTGACAAAAACTACTCACCAACGGTTTTCGTAGCATATGACAGTGTAAAAAAGAGAGAAAAGCGCTACGAAATTGCTCATAGCGATCTTTTCTTGCTCTTTTTTATAAAATTTTTGAAGGAGTAAGAGAATGAATCGAGAACTGAAATTGCTAGGGAGGATGCATTAAAAGGAAATTAAGACAATTTTGGAGGAAAGAAGTCAAAAAATTTGAAGAAAAAAAGGGTTAAAAGCGAGTAGCTACGAAAGGCGCTACGAAACTTGCTGTGTTTTCGTAGCGTAGTGTATTGCAGCTCATTTGAACAGTTTGAAAATGATTTTGGACAAACTCGGAGCTTTAGGGAGGAGTTTTGGAATGTGTTAATTCAACTTCCAATAGTTAAGGACCACGAAATAAAGAGTGCATGATGGTCAGAAATATTCCAAGAAGGCAAAGCACCCTATGCCTAAAAAATAGGGGACTGTTTCCTATTTTGATGGAGGTCGGCAATATGGTCATGAAGAGTTGAAGGCTATCATTTAGATTCAAACATGTGTTGATACACTTGGAAACTGATGTAATTTAATTTAGATAAGGTTGTTATGGATAGTGACAAGGAGTTTGAATCCTATTTGTAATAGGATTGTTTAGTAGATTAGCTATCTTTTTGTAATAAATCCCATGTCTTATGGTTATGCAATGTGTCAAGAGCCAGAAGTTCGATGTATCTAGCCTAAGATGAGACCATCTTATGTTGTAAATTGTCTATTAAAGGCCAAGAAGTCGAATGTGAAAAGGGTTGGACATTTTGGTAAAATACTGTGCTTATTGTAATTGACTGGTTTTCACCTAATACATAGGGTTTCTACTTAACCAACTTGGGATTCAGAAGGAGTTTTGGTGTGTTCATATTCTATTTGCATCTCTTTATTATCATGTTGTAGTGGTGTTTATCTATATTACTCGAAAATTCATCTTTAGATGCTCGACTTCCTATATAAATGACATCGTGTTTTTACAATTTCATGTGTGTTTATCTCTTGACTAAAACTGTCGATATGCCTCAACTTCCATGTTAAGTAGATTCATTGGTTTACTGAAACTATTTTGACTCCATAAGCCCAATGTGTACTTGTTGATGTGATTCTCAACCTATATCTATCATTTATCTGTTTATTACCCCACATAAGAGTTAGCCATCTATATTTTTATCCAAATCATCAACCCTTGAGAGACCCTCTCGAGGTGAGGAGGCTAAGCCCAAATCAAAAGATTAGGTTTGAAATAGTTACATAGTTTGGCCGAGTCAAGCGACCCTATCGAGTCCAATTTTTGTGATAATAGATTTTTCAAGTGTTCAACTTCTACTCATTCATTCACACTTGTTAGATTCTCTTTGCACCTTGACACTCATTATTGTTGGGCATGAGTTGAAAGAGGTATGAAAGTCATTGTATATTTTCTCTATGTTCTTTTACTTATGAGACGTACTCCTTTCTACCTTAGAAAAGGTAATTTATTATAAGAATGTATGGTGGGGTTGAAAAGAGATTATGTTTATTGTAAAAAGATGAGGTAAAGTGCTTTTTGTTGACAAAACGAGAATTAGACGAAGTGAGCACTTTGTATCAAAGGTAGAGGCCGAGGATTAATGCAACTTCACAAACATATCCTTCCTCGGTGTTAAACCACATCCCAGCTCAAAGATAAGGAGATTTGAACGCATTGCCAAGAAAAGGCGAGGGGGACGACCGATAAGCTGGCCAAAGTCAAACAAGATGATAACTCAACAAAGGGAAAGCGAACTCCCTCGGAATCCTTCGATCCTCGAGGGGATCGCTGTTCAAACTCATCTTGGTCCCTCGTCTTGTCCATCAAGGTCCGATATATAAACGTACACTTTAGTGATTAGTTGAAAGTTCATATATTCAAACATTTACACCGTAATAGTATTTATATTGACTCTCGCCTTTAAGAGAGCAGACCTCTTATAATACTTTATGTCTCGTTACACATCAAAAGACATGTTTCATTTCATCTCTTAAGTTCGGAGGTATCCCAATAGTATTTCCTAATCGTGCTACGAGACTCGAACTGTGGAATTACCTTGTTGTTTGTATTCTTAATCTTTGCTTACTGTTGTGTGAAGTTGTGTTTAAAGTTTATTTTGATTACAGAGTTTATTGACTACTGTCGGATTGAATACAGATTCATTAAAAAATTGCATTGCTATTTTATCCTTTGCAAGAAGTGCATTCGCTATTTATTTACCTTGCTATCATTATAAAGCTTTGCTATTCTATATTCGCTTCTAGTTGCTGTTCTTTTGGTTTATGATTTGTTATAATTATGATCGTTGTGTAAGTATTGGTCGTCGACAAGATTGAAGTATCGAGATTAGGTTAAGATTATAATTGTTGTTGATTCGTGTTGCTTGTTCCATTTCGTTTATTGTTCATTTCGGATTCAGCAGCTTTAGATTGGCAGATTAGATTGGTTGCAATTGCTTTGTAAATGCATAGGAATTACAAGTTGTTGTTCCTTTCTAGCCTTTGGAAGTTCCTTTTATCGAAATTAGTCGAGTTTGATTTCATTTCTATTGCTGAGAACAGGACCACCAATTGTACAAGAAGAACACCGATGGTCCTACTTCCAAGTTCCCAGCATTTGGTTATCTACCTAAGTGTGATTTCGAAGTTGCATCGATTTCTGAGAAGGAGTTACCGCCACCGTATCCCTGATCGATGGCTTCGAGATTGATGTGTAGTTAAGATTTAAAACATTTTTCATTTGTGTGTGCTATGATTAGATTTCTTTACAAGAGATTTTTTTACTCTTGTATTCAACATTCGATACCTTTGCATCTTCATAGCATTACTCTTAGTTAATTGCAGCCTCGGACATAGTACCTCTTGAAATAAAAAGTCGCTCCTGGGATTGATGTATTAATGTGTAGGCTAATTGAGGTGTTCAAAAGATACCTTTTGACTACTTATTTTGGCGCTCTGTTACACGGTGATGGTGTATGCCATTTCAAAGAGTGATGTGTGCCTGATTTTCTTATGCTCGTGAAGAATTGGGTATTAAAGACGGAAAGAGTGGAGAACCTACGCACCGTGCAAGAAACACACTTTGCCACATATAGCCCGCTTCACAATAGAAAGTAGGTAAAGCTGCTTTCTTATGGTGGGAATGAGAGGTTTTTCTTGCGAATGAATAGACCAACTAAGATTCCTCCTAAAAAATTGAAAAACTCACGGGAGACGTGACCCTCGAGCGCATTAGCTTTTATATATGAAATCCTTAAATAATTGAATCTCGCCCTCATCAAGAGTGATTTAGAAAAGCTTATCTCTGAGACAACCCACTAGTTCCCTTCGAGGCTACGGAGTCACTGTGTGAGGCACCCTGGCCGAGATACACAGTCAAACAAAGGGAATTGAGCAAGATTCCCAAGAAATTGAGAATCCTTGCATAATTTCCCCTCAACAAGGGAACTCTAGTAATCTCCATGAAGGAGAAGGGGAAATAGGAGAAACAAGAGACCCAACATTTCCTATTGAAATAGCCCAACTAGTAAGCAGTCCAGATAAGGGAAGTGCTGTTAAAATTATTCAAAACCAAGGTCCTGAATCACCTCAAACAGTAGGTCAACAAGGAATACTCATTGTTCCAGATAAGGGAAGTGTTGTCAAAGCCATTCTTGCTCCCGCTAAGTCACCTAGAAATTCCTTAGAGATCCTAGAGGGATATTGGCACATCTTTGATCAAATGGCCTAGAACCAAAATCGAATCGACGAACACCCCGACAGAAACCTCCCCTACAGCTCGCAATATCCTATAGTAGATACCGATAGCCAACGCACCTATGAAGGCCATTCCCCTTCAACATATTCCCACATTTCATGGCTTAACATCGGAAGATCCGGATATGTGAATTTCGATGTGCTGTGACATGGGGTATGATTATACTACCGATCCCTCAAAATCCAAAAATATTCCTTCTACATTAAAAGGAGGCAGCCTTACGATGGTTTATGGGATTAGGTGGGGGTGTCATAACTAGATTGGGATCAGATGAAAGCTTTGCATTTTTTAAAGAAGTATCAAGATTATTTCGTGTCTCGAGAACTAAAAGATGAAATATTCCAAATGATACCAAATGAAACCTTAGAAGAATATGTGGAACGGTTTCAATACAATCTTCGTAGATCTCCTTATGCATCCTTACCCTTACCCGATAGTGTTGAAAACTACATTAATTAGGGGAATGCAAGATCAATGGGTTGAAACATTGAATATTATGGGAAAAGGTAATATATATCGTGAAAGTTATGCTAACATCATTGATTTGTGTATCGAGAGTTCGAGGAAATACAAGACTAAAATCGAGAGAACGTGATATGATTACAAGAAAGAAAATAAGACCTCTAATGAAGGTGTAACTCATGAAGAGATTGGAAATCTTCTGGGAATATTTTAAAACAGACATACTTGGGACTCTATAACGCAGATTCAAAATTATGCAAGCCAAACAAAAGCAAGCAGAAAGCGAGAGAAAAATTTGGCAGTATTTCTGTCCTAGATGCGAGAAGAAACACAACCACAAAAGAGTGCCCATTGGATTTAATCAAATTTTGCACCATTTGCACAAAAGATCACCCTACGAAGGACGTCCTCGCTTCCCTCGTGCCTAAAAGTGCGTTTATAAGGAGGTGAAGAAAAATCCAAAAGTGGTATGTTCACTCAATCGACTCCGACAATGGCAACCACGACAATCAATATGCTAACCGATCCATTTTATTCTTTTTCGACCTCCTCATCAATGCTCACGAATATAATGCAAATGTGGAAAAAATCAACCACATTTTCCCTAATTGGTCACCACGACCATTTCCCTACAACATCTTGGCCAAATCAAAAACAAATCAAAATAATTGGCCATAGCTTTCGCTTCTCACCATTTTGGCAAAAATAATAACTATCCCACACAATGGTCTCCTCTCACTTCCACAGTCCGCTCAGCGGTCAAATTGGCAAAGACCCTACAAATAA
This sequence comes from Pinus albicaulis, assembly GCA_034641835.2. Lineage (NCBI taxonomy): Eukaryota > Viridiplantae > Streptophyta > Pinopsida > Pinales > Pinaceae > Pinus > Pinus albicaulis. The sequence goes on from JAXQQM020063268.1 coordinate 112,946, forward strand.
GCCACGCGGAACAATCCCTCTCTCTCAACCATACACTGCAACTCCCTATACAAACCCCGGCACCAACTTAAGACCACAACTCACCAGTCCCACACCCAGCAACCCAAACAATAAGCCGAGCTTTGAGTTTGTGCAAATAATGGAACCCCCAGAATTAGAAACTAAATTGAGGGAGTGCAATGACCTTCAATTAAGGTCTGGGTGCATAGTAGAAATAAAGACAAACAATAATATTCATATTGAAGATCTCACATACGTGAACAAACATTACAAAAAGAGAAGGAGGTTCAACAACAAAAATCAACAACAAGTAACAACTTCCTCTCCACCATTCCTCAACGATTAATCATGTCGTGCCCATTAGAATATCCTAATTTTGATCTTCAGGAGAGTTAAAAAAATTTGACGGTATAAAAATCCCTCTCCTCCAAGCTATCCAAGATATTCCTATATATGCAAAAAACATTAAGGAATTATGCATAAAAATCCAAAGAAGGAGAACAACCACCAATCCAACTCGTCCAAATAGTCAGAACACTTCTATCTGACTTATTATCAGGAATGGAAACACCTGTAAAATATGAAGATCCAAGAAATCCCATAGTGACAGTAAAAATCCATGGGAAATTGTTTCCAAATGCCTTAGTTGATTTGGGAGCAGAAATTAATATCCTAACAACCACCACCTGTCAAAAACTTGGCATTACATCACTAGAACCAACAACAACCTTATTGGAATTGGCTGATTGATTGGTAGTCAAACCAGAGGGTACACTACAAGATGTAATGGTATTTGTAGATTCCTGGGAATACCTTGCTGACTTCCTAGTTATCAATCCAAAGAATCGGCTAGAAGGACACCCGTTTATCTTAGGTAGACCTCGAGTTTGGCGCTCATGATGCTTATATTGGATGCCGATAAGGCAACATACGAAAATAACAAGGGGAAACCATGTCATAGAATTTAGCTTTATATCCCCATCCCAACCAAGTCTATCAAGTAATCGAAAAACAAGAAAAAACCCGTATCATATCTTATGGAAAATATGAGATCGCCTCTAACTATAGAAAATGCTCTTGATTTCAAAGATCAAACAAAGGATGATATCATCAATAGTTTTATTAATAAACCACAAATCAGATCCCATCTACAATGTCACATGATCAAGGCAACATTTGATAATAAAGAAGAAGAAGATCCTTTGAAAGACATACCTAATCAAGTAATACCCACTACTTCTGTGTACAATAACAATATTGTAGAAATTGAACTGAGAAAAACTCTAACCATTAACAAAAATTTGACTGCTGAACAAGAAGAGAAGTTGGTCCAATTATTGCGGAAATACAAGGCAGCCTTTGCATGGGATTACCCCGATATGAAAGGAATTGACCCCTCGATTGTGTACACACCACATCTACATCGACAAATATGTGAGACCCATTCGCCAACCCCAAAAGAAGACTAAACCCTCACCTTAAAAATATTGTGAAAGATGAATTACTAAAACTATTGGATGTTAATTTCATCTACCCAATATCTGATAGCAAGTGGGTCTCTCCATTAGTAGTGGTACCAAAAAAGAACGAAAAGTGGAGAATATGTGTAGATTACCGTGAACTTAACCAGGCAACACGGAAAAGACCACTTTCCCCTCCTTTCCTATCGGTGACCAGTGTGTGTAGACACATCGAGCGGAAAGAAATTATTTTCTTTCCTCGATGGCTTCATGGGTACAATCAAATCCCGATTGCCCCAAAGACCAAGACAAAACTACTTTTACCCGTCCATGGGGGACATTTGCCTACCGAGTCTTACCCTTTGCCCTATGCAATGCCCTCGCTACATTTCCAAAGGGCCATTCTCAGCATCTTTTGCAGACTTAATAAATGAAGGTCTTGAAGTATATATGGATGACTTCATAGCTTACGAGGATGACTTTTGAGCCACAGCATTAGAAAATTTAGAAAAAGGTGTTGCAAATATGTATTGACACTAGAGCTTTGTTTAAGCCATGAAAAGTGTCATATGATGATGACCGAAGGAGTTATCTTAGGGCATTATATTTCAGCGACACTGAATTCAAGTGGACCCATCTAAAAAATTCAAATAATCTTGTTAATACCCACACCCACCACACAAACAAAGGTATGCATAGCTTTCTTGGATTTTTTCGGTTACTATAGAAGATTTATAGAACATTTATTCTCGAATATTTTCACCTTTATATGCACTAACCGGAAATGTTGATTTTATTTGGATACGATAAATGTGACAATGCCTTCAATGATTTGAAAATCTTGTCTCAACGACTGACACCCAATCGTGAGGCCCAAATTGAATTTTCCATTCCAAATTTCATCCAATGCCTCAAACACAACAATTGGAGCGGTGCTTGCATGAGGAAGACAAGAAAGCCATATGCAATCTATTAAATTAGCAAAAATCTATCCCCCGCCGAATTAAATTATACTGTGACCGAGAAAAAATTTTTAGTTGTAAGTACATGCTATAAATAAGTTTAGACATTATACAACTCCGGGTATCCCGTAGTACTATATACTAATCACTCCGCCATTAAATTTTTAGCAAATAAACTCTATTACAAATGGAAAGAGTGACAAGATGGTTGATTTTATTGTAGGAATTTGACATTACAATCAAAGATCGGCCTCGGAAAAGAGAACCTCGTAGCTGAATTTCTATCAAGAATGCCAAAGCCAGACGTATACGGTAAGGCGCTAAAGACCACTTCCCATATGAAAATTTGTTTTCCGTTACTGTCATAACACCATGGTATGCTGATATAGCGAATTATTTGGCAATAGGTAAATTACCTAAACATCTATTCCTTAATGAACAAAAATAGATAATACACTGTAGTACCCGATTCTCTTGGATTGGGGGCTATCTATTTCACACAGTGGTAGATATGCAAATAAGAAGATGTGTCCGGGAGGATGAGGTATTTGATATTTTGAAAGCATGCCATGATGGGCAATGTGGTGGGAATTTTGGAGATCATATAACTACCCATAAGGTTTTACGAATAGGCTACTATTGACCTACCATCTTTAAAGATGCTAAAAAATTTCATGACGAACCCAGCGATAGTCGCCAAAAAGGGCGTCACCCGGCAGTATGATGAAATGCCTTTGAACCCTCAACTAGTGATTGAACCATTTGAGTGCTAGGCACTTGATTTTTTTGGCCCTATTAGCCCTCCCTCAAACCAAAAAACATACATCCTAGTTGCAACCGAGTATGTCATTAACTGGGTCGAAGCAAAGAGCACTTTCAAAAGCTACTAGAGGACTACTCGTAATACGCTTTCTTCCAAATCTTTGTGCGATATGGCCTCCCAAGGGGCATAATCAGATATGAGACCACAGGTTTGTGGGTAATAAACTAGCCGAAACACTGAAACACTACCACATTCAACACAAGATTAGAACCCTACCACCCACAGCGAAAGTGGCCAAGTAGAGAGCACGAACAAAGTGATTGAATCTATATTGACTGTTCCTCACGCAGATGAGATCGGGACGTACGACCGCAGTGCTTTGCACGGGCATATCGAACAATGTGGGAGACCCACTACGGGATATTCACCATATCAATTGGTATTTGGAAAAAGAACCCATATTTCCAATAGAATTTGAAATTGCACATTAAGAACAAAGCTCAAAAAGGTGGGTCTGACCTAAAGTAAAGCCTACGCCAAAAGAGCTGCGAGCAAATTAATGAATTAGATGAAATTAGGGCTCTTTGCTCTTCAACACACACATTAATCCAACAATAGAGAACAAAATGGCATGACGCCCTGATTAAAGAAAAGATTTTCCACGACAGGAGGCGGCACTCTATATGATTCCCAAGTTTCAGATTTTCCCGGGAAAACCCGGACATGATGGGCTCTGGACCCTATGAAATACAAAGAGTGCACTGATAATAGCACTATTACATTAACTACCATTGATAAATCTGAAATTACTTTAAGGTAAATGGTCATTGATTACGATTGTATCATAAATCGCTTACCCGAGAATCCTTTCTACCAATCAATTATGGGGAAGATTCTACCATGGAAATTTCTGGTCGAAGGGGATAATCCTCTGCGCACTCATTTATTAAATAATTTCTTTTTTAAATTTTGTACATCAAGATTGTTCATTTATTTGGATTATTTGTTTTAGGGAATTAATTTTTTTTCAAATCTCTGTTTATTTTGTTTATTTTCAGTTTTCTTTGTTTGTTTCATGGAACTCTATTTTTTCAAAAACTACATTTGTTATTTCAGCGTGTTTTGAGTTTTCACTGTTCCTTTCTAAAGGAACAACACTTTTTCTGCTCCTTTCGAAAGGAATAATAGTTCTATACGTACTGCTATTCCTTTCGAAGGAACAACAGTATCGCAGCATTGTTTTTCGTTGTTATTTTAAAAGGAACAACACTTTTTGAGTGGATTGTTTTTTGTTTTAGATTAGCATTTTGAGAATTTCTGATGACTCTTCTAAAGGAAAACATATTATTTATATACAATCATACAAATTAAAACCTATTGTAATCAAAAAATCAAAATAAATCGTCATTTTTAAGAAAATTGTTTAGTAATGATAAGAAAAAGGGAAAAGGGACATAGTCAATAACATGATTTTGTTGTTTTATTACCACTGAATTAATCTGATCGATTATCCTTATCATTATTGGTTCTTTCCCATATGTTATAAATTTATTTTATTTTTATTTATGGAGTGGAATAAGGGCATATAATTTTCTATTGAGATGTTCAGACTTCTTCCACCATCCCACTCTTAAGGAGTGTTGAGCCATCCTTTATGAATAAGTAGGGAAAGTGCTCTATGAAAAAGAAAAATATTTATATGTTTCACTAATAATTGTATGATTTGGCAGATGGAGGATAGGGGGTCTCATCAAAAGCCAGCCTACCATGATCATAAGGAAGTCAGTGAAGTGGCATTCCCATCATGGCCACCAAACCAAGGATATGGTCCAATGGACAATTGAAAAAAATTAATAAGTCCTTGGAAGAGGAGGTCTCATCACGAGCCGACTTGCCCACTTTTCACTTCTTCCCGGTGAATGGCATTGTGATTTATCTGGTCACCAAGCCAGCACAATGGCCTCCATTATGCCATTCAACAAAGCACTTCCTCAGCATAAATAAAGGACAATGGTTCCAAGGGTGAGAAAGCAACTCGTCAAAGGTTATGGACACCTATGGGCAACAAGCGTCACTCGATGGTATTGGAGTCACATTTATACACATCAATAGTCATATTAAACCCTTTTTTTCTATATCTCTATTTAAATATCAAATGAAAGTATGAATCCTTAACCTTTGATTTCAAACCTATTATACATGAAAATCATTACAAATCGATCATATTAGTTTGAAGTAGGTAATAAACGCATCTATACTTATGTTTATCTTAAGTTGTCCCTTCTCCTTATATTCGAATCATTACAAATGATTTTGTATCTATTTACGATTTATCACGCACATTGATTTCAGTAATTACTATAATTTGTTTGAATGTATCATAATTATGCCTACTTTTTCCTGCTGTACTACTACTGTGCCACACTTGCCTCTCTCAATTAATGGTCGAGGACGACCTATCATCCATCAGGGGGGGGCGTGCATGTCTGCATGCAGATCAAATCCCAATATTTATTTACCTATATGCAAACCAAATCCTTGCATTCTAGGGAATAACAAAATTTAACGACATTATTCTAATTTACCGTGTTGTGTTGTTCCATTACGATCACTATGTGTTTGGAAAGAACTAACAGTGTGTAGAGACGATGGGAGGACGACCAATTCATAGTGAGCGCAAAGTCTGCGGTCGAGCTTTACGATGCCGCGTGAGTAGATTTTGGAAATATTAGGATGGATTACATGTTCAAAGAGGACGCAACGACGTGAAGCAGTGGCCGCAAATGCTCTGCGTAATCCTTGCAGAGAAGGATTTCTCCATGGTTAGAGGAAGATAGATATATGTGTCCTATGGTAGACAGTACGTAGGAGACCGTGCGGCATGCAAGCCTGAGGAACTATATGGACTCATAAGGAAGCTCGTGCTCCGAGAAAGCCATGAAGATTTTTGCGCATGGTGAGCGACGTACATTGGTTGTCAAAGGCAAAGAGAGTTCAACTTGATCATCGTGAGGAAGGCACCTGTGGACGGAATTGGCCAAGATAGTGCAGTCTATAATGATGTGTGACTGAAAGGAAGAGACGTGGTAATACCTCGCCACCTTAAAGGTGGTGATCGTATTAAAACATAAATGCACCGTAAATTTGCTCGGATTTTTAAAATTCCCTACCGCATGATACCGCCATTAACATAAGAAAAGATCAAGATGCGAAACATGGTGGTAAGCCACCATTTGCCTAATTCAATTAATAATAAGTCGTAGCCTCACCAGCAAATAAACCAGCTGGGAAGAGTTTGATATTCTCCATTGATGGAGGATTAGCCTCACCACCCCGAAACGGAAAGAGAATGGGTCAAGCAATAGTGAGCCATCAACTCATAAACCGATCCTTGTTCAAAACGAAGTAGGGGGATGATGGAAGGACTTCCAGGCAGTAGTAGCCAACCCCTGGAATTGCATAGCTCAGAGGATGAATAGCCTCCACAATTGGAGGGAGGAATTCCTCGTACTGATAAAGGAGGAAATGAAAGGAGAAATTTGCTACTCGGATGAAGAAGAAATAAGTCACCACACCAGTGGTTAGAAACAATGTAGTGCAATGGAAGGAAATACTAAGGAAGAGGAAATTGAAGGAGAAATTCGATATTCAGATGAGGAAGAAGGAAGCTATCATACTTGTGAGGAGGATGAAGATAATCACAACTAAAGCAGGAACAGAGCTCTCGAAAATACCTACGCGTCAGACTCCTTTACAAGAAGACCAATTAGCCCAAATTTAGCGTCAATATGAGTGACTATGTGCAGCTTTCATAGCCCTTTGGACCTTAACATTGATATTAACTGACTCCGTGTGAGCGCTGCTCGTCAACAAAGAGACTACGAAGAAATACTGATGAAACAAAAAACCCTAGCGAAGCTAGGGTTGCTTCCCCTGAAAGGCATGAACAAGAAAAAGAGAACACCGAAGCAATATCCCAACTTGGAAGCCCTCAGGGGATAGTAGAGTTAATCGAGGGTATGATTCCCGAAGAATTTAGCCAAGGGCATATGAATTTTGAAGAAGAACCCCAAGCAGAAGACCAAGAAGAGAACCTAACTGAAGACACGGCTGATATGGACCAAAAACTTGTCGAGCAAATAGGTTCGAGAAAAGGAACAATTGTTCCATTAAAAAAGAGGAGAGAAAGTAATCGAGATTGAAAAGCTTCACGAGCCGAGACGAATGAAGCTTCATAGACTCGTGGAACGAGCTCGAGCAAAACATTAGGGTTACGATAATGAAAAACAAAATGCCTAAGCCGAGTCCCCAAAGAGAAGAAGTATAGCTACCAAGTGAATTTCGTAAGAGAGAAAGGTGACCGCTAATCGTACCCCGTAATTACGAAAGCCATGGCCGAGCCTAATTATGGAGATACGGAAATGACAAAACACCGTTCCAACACAAGATGTTCCATATGGACCCGCTCAAGTGAAAACATGCAAGCTAGTAGTCGGCATACGTTTTAGTGACCCGACACTAGCGGAATCCAAGAGGAGTTGACACGATCGAATAGAAAGGGAAAAGATTGGAATAAGACACTCGTCCCTAGGAGAAGATATCAGAGGGTTGTGCAACAGCATGAAGACCTTTATCCATGAAGCGAAAGCTAAAGCTCACGAGAAAGTGTCGAAAATGAAAGGAAAAGGCGACAAGGTAATGAACCAATTGAAAAGCTAGCTTTACATTCGAATGGACATTCTCGCTCATTGTACACCGATGTCTTAACGTAGATGCACCAAAAAATATGCTTTATTTTTTACTAGAAAGATATTCTACAAAACTAAATATTAAGCGATTTGAGGGCAGGAAAATCATAGAGCTAAAAACTATAGATGATGACTTTGTATCATGCCGCAAAACTTCTATGGGGATAAAGGTACATACACCGCCTTTGTGTAAATTTTTATTTTCATAATCTAATACTTGAAAACGATTGTGAATCAAATCCTAGCCTTTTTGTGGAGATGTCCAACATCGGCATTTATTTCCTTTGTCGTAAATCAGTTAAAATGGCTCAAAGCCTATAATGCTTTTCAAAGGGCAGGAAAATGAATTAGATTTGTGGGTTAGGGGGTGAACTCATCGCATCCATTTCAATTTTGGGATGGCAGAGTAAAAGTTTGATGACAAAGGAAGGCGTTATCCAGGCATTGAGGGTCCGTCCAAAAATCAATTATCTTCGACCAGGGACAAATTATTTCTTATCCATTAAAAAACTGGGCTTATATAGTAGCTAAGGTCCGATGGGAGAATTTTCAATCGAAATGTACAAAATAGAGAACCATTTAATTATAAAAACTTTGGGCTAGTCGTAGACCACTTCGATTTCCTATAGTAATCTTATTTTGAAAAACAAGGACCATTCTGCTAGGGGTGTAGGTTTCGAAGCCCATTGCATGGTATCCTACTACGTACTACAAAGCTATTTACGAACTCCCGAAGGACATAGCAGAGCATATCTTGAGGAATTAGCTGCACTGCATGGTTTTATGCCTTTTGATGACAAACCTTATCCAAACTTATTCTTTGACTCGCCTCCTCGCATGTGAACTCCATCAGTTTTCTATGAGGACATGAAAAATATACGGAGTATGTTGAGCAAAGTGAAAAAGGTATGAAATCATTGTGTATTTTTCATTCTTTTACTACAGACATACTCCTTTTTACCTTAGAAAGGTAATTTGTTATAAGAATTATGGTAGAATTTAAAAGGTTTATGTTTATTGTAAAAAGATGACTAAATGTTGCTTTTTGTTGACAAAAAAGGAATTAGACGAAGTGAACAAAGCTTACAAGCAAAGGCGAGGCCGTAGAAGTTAATGCAACCTCCGCTCCATCACTGTTAAACCACATCCCGACCAAAGATAAGGAGATCCGAACACATTGCCAGAAAGGCGAGAGACGACTCGCTTCAGTCCAAAGTAAACAAAACTGATAACTAAATGAAGGGAAACGAATCCTCAGAGTCCTTCGATCCTAAGGGATCGCCGTTCAAAACTCATCTTATTCCTCCTCTTGGTACCGTCGTCAGTATCTGATATATAAAGCAACATCCTTTGGTGATCGGTCAAGAAAGTTCATATATTTCAAACATTTCCTTTGTAATATTATTTTTGAGCTGACTCTGACCTTGAGAGCGCCTTCTCTCGTAATGCTCATATGCTTCCGATTAATATCAAGAGACACGTTTCATTTCATCTCTGTAGAGATTGCGAGTGCAGTCAATGCATAGTGACTTTCACTTTGGCACTAAGGGCCCGACTCTGGTGGAATTACCTTGCTGTTTGTATTCTTAATCTTTGCTTATTGTTGTGTGAAGTTGTGTTTAAAGTTTATTTCGATTACAGAGTTGATTGATTGGTGTTGGATTGAATATAGATTCATTAAAAAATTGCATTGCTATTTTATCCTTTTCAAGAAGTGCATTCGCTATTTATTTACCTTGCTATCATTATAAAGCTTTGCTGTTCTATATTCGATTCTAGTTGCCGTTCTTTTGGTTTATGATTTGTTATAATTGACTATTGTGTAGTATTGGTACGTCGACAAGATCAGGTATTGAGATTGGCTGAGATTATGTGCTATTCAATTCATGTTAACCTGTTCCATTTCGTTTGTTGTTCATTTCGTATTCATAGCTGCGCATTACGAAGATAGATTGGTTAGGCTTGCTTTGTGAATGCATAGGAATTGTGAGGTTGTCGTTCTCTAGCATTTGAAGTCATTTTCTGGTAAAAGTAGTTTTGAGTTTGATTTCATTTCTGTTAGCTCGAGAACAAGACCACCAACTCGTAGAGAACAGTGGTTACTGCTTCCAAGTTCCCAGTATTGGTTATCTCGCCTAAGTGTGATTTCGACTGCATTGATTTCTAAGGGAAGGAGTTATCACATCTTGTGTCCCTAATGCGATGGTTTGCGGACTGATGTAGTTAAGATTTCGAGAACATTTTCATTTATGTTACTGTAATTGAGATTTCTTTACTGAGAATTCAAATTTACTCTTGTATTCAACATTCTGTACTACATATTCATAGCATTACTCTTAGTTAATTGCAGCCTCAGACAGAGTACACTCTTGAAATAAAAAGTCACTCCCAGATTGATAATTAATGTAGGCTAATTAGGTGTTCAAAATATACCTTTTTATGACCCAAAAATTATCACTATCAGTGGGTTGTCTCGAATTTGTTAACGATATACATTAATGACTAGTAATCAAACAATTTCTCACATGGTCGACTTCAACTCATTTATTCCCATTGCGTAGAATTATACCATGGTGATCAGTGAAGACCTCAGGTTTGCATCGGCATGCTTTGGTTCACTTTGATAGCTCCTTCAATTTTCTGCCAATAGCACCATCCACCTTTTTATATGTTGCAGTTTCATCACAACAACATCTTATATGTTGGCTCCCAAGTTGCGTGTTGTACCATTTGTTCCACCACTTATGATTTGGTACTTGGAGATTCAGTTGTGACTTTTGTGATTAGATATCTGTTGCAACATCATTGATCGGTCTTCTATATGTGATACTTTGACCTGATTTTGACTTGTACTTTCGGGCAGTGATTAGATGATTCAATATGTACTTTAAATTTTAGTTATACTTGTATACATATTGGATCTACTTTATACTTCATATGCGGACATGATTTTCTTTCACTGAGCATGGTTATGCCCACCTTAGACATGAGCTATCTTTCTGATCTCTCTCACTAGTTTTTTGACAGGCTGAAATCTGGTGAAGTCCTCTCTAGTCCTCACAATCTATGCAAATAATACATTTCGGCCATCATGTGCCCCTTCTAACCTAATATATTAGGGGGAATATGTTATAGCATCATTTATCACTATCATATACTTGATGACTTATACATTGGCCTTGGGCAACCCTTCCCTTCATGTTGGGAAAAATACTGAGAGGGGGGGGGGGTGAATTAGTATTTAGTGCTGACTGAATTTTTTTTTTTACTTTTTCTTGCTTTTAAACCCATATGCTACTTTAATGAACACAACTCGCATATACACGCGGATATCCTTAAGGAAACTTGCGTATATCCAGGGATCTAATTATGCATTTAATTCTTAACTTGGATCATTGCATCATTCATTCATCAAATGTATAGTAAGTAGTAAACAGGTGCAGTAAGAACAGAATAAATAATCACACATAAGCAACACACATGAACACCAGGATTTAAGGTGGAAACCCAATTCGGGAGAAAACCACCGCTACCGTCGTCTCAGTCTTCAATATTTATTATGTAAAGAAAAATTCTTACAACATTGTACTAGCGCAGACTCATACTAGCACACAGACACCCACCTGCAGAAGGCTACAACCTTCTCTCGTTTACCAGCCTCTCCTGGAAGGGAGCTACAACCCCCTGCTCTCGTTTACCAGCTACCACTAGAAGGGAGCTACTACCCCCTTATTGAAGGCTTCGACCCTCAGCACCACTACAGATCACGTTTCATCAATTTTCAAACTAGATCAAACAGCTTCAACACAACCCTCACTTAACATCAACAAACATACTTTGCCCAATACTTCAAACAGAGCAGTGAGACCACTATAACCAGAACATCAGAGATAACCCAGACTTCAGAATAGATATGCAGATGTAAACTCAACCCTAAACATTCATTGATTCAAATATCATATGCTACTTTTATTCAACAAAGCCGCGTGTATACGCGCTTTCATGCTCACCAACCTGCGTATGCCTCCGTGAATACTATTTTTCAGAATGAGATCAAACTCAGATTCAGATCTAAGATTTTTAGTCAGACACCTTCTCAGCAATGCATAACCTTTAGTCAGTCAGTCAGTTTTAACCATGTTTTGTCACTCATCCTTCATCATGTTTTCTCAATCAGTGATTGTATTATCAAATCAGCAACATACTCTATATTCAATCGACCCAGAACTTCAAGTATACTTCATTGACCGATAGGAGAGAGAAAACATATATCACAGAAGTATTATATGTAAATAAGCTTCAGAAACCCTAACTTCCATACGCACTTTTAATGAAGCGAACCCGCATATATACACGCTTTTACCAAGACAAACTAGCGTATAGATCTGTAAAAGATAATTTTTGCAGAACAAACCAGATCTATAAACTTACCCAGATTTCTTCAATTTCTTCATCATACTTGCGCCAGGTCTTCATTATTTCTTTTTCAGATCATCCTAGAGATTCAACATATCTAGATCTAGAGATCTTGATCCTTCATCATATCCATAAGTGCATCATAGCTTCAGATTTATCAATTAAGAACAAAGTTCAACCATGCAGACCTACTTCAGAGTGAAGTATTCATTAAAACCAAGACTTATGCACACTCTTGCACTATGATCTTCTTCTCCTTATATAGATTTAGCCTTTCTCAATACCATTAGCCAAAACCACACAACTTCCGATAGTATTCCTGGACATGATCAAATAGATAATCCAGTGCTAAATACTGTGTGCCAAAACCATGGTAATGCCCCTTGGTATTCTAATTTTGGAGCGCAAAAGGGCATACGCGACTTGGCACGTACTTTTCTGCGTACATACGCTACTCTGCCTTTACAACCCGCATGTGCTTTGTGACATACCATTTCTATCATTATTCTAGCACTTACTGGAATTTCTTTCTCTGTTACTTCTGAGCTGCTCTATAAATACATCAGATTTACATCATTAACAAACTCATCAAATCAGTTTCCATCAAGGACAACTTCATCTAGTAGGTTTCCATCAAAGAGAACACATTGCATCATATTTCCAATCAATCTTATTTCATCAAGTAGGTTGCCATCAAGGACAAAACATGCCAACAATTTCCCCCTTTGGACTTGATGGCAACCATGATGGTGTTTGAGCACCACAACAGATAGATACATTTATTATATCCATTATTCAAACACCATCATACTCTCCCCCTATTCAAACACCATGAAACTCTCCCCCTTTGACATCAAGGGCAAAGGGAAAATCAAAACCAAAACAAGGTTTTTCTCCTCATGTAGAAAGAAGAGCTCTATAGATCTGATGTGCACTAAAGTTACCATGCTCCCCCTGAGTTCATGCTGAATCTTCAAACATATTTTTCAATAAAGTACATGACTCTATGACCTTTCCTATCACCAAGGACTCATACTTACATCAAAGATCCAACCAAGTGGGTTTACACATTTTGACTCAACTACCCAACCAAGTGGGTTTACACATTTTGACTCAACTACCCAACCAAGTGGGTTTACAACTTTGAAGAAGTCCTTACACGACTGAATATTACAATTTTACATCATAGATCTCAACATGACCTTTTCAACAAATATGACTTTTTATGACCAATACCAAAAATACCTCAAGAGAGAGATCATATTTCAGAACCATCATAATGCCAACAATGCATCCTTTTCGCATGAACAATGCTCCCCCTTAGCTTGTGCATCCTGAACACTTTCAACAGCAAATCATCAAGGCATATTCATCAAATATCAGAGAATGGAATAGAAATATGAGAACTGAAACATCACCAGAGATACCCAACAGCACCATAGCTGTGCTGAAAAACGCTGACCCGGAAAAATTTGTCAGCAACCACCCATACGCGGTTTTCTTTGTATAAACTCACGTACATACGCGACTGTATTTCAGGAAACCCACGTATCCAATTTAATCTTTTGAATTTAAGAAGATCTGATCTTCTGCATGGCAGAGACTACTCCCAGCTTCTGTCTGAGATATTCGAATGCTTCCCTGGGAAAAGTTTTGGTAAATATATCAGCGACTTGTTCTTTGGAGGGAACATACTCCAACTTCACCTTTTGTTCAAGCACTTGTTCACGTAAGAAGTGATACTTGATGGGAATGTGCTTGGTCTTGGAATGCATAACTGGATTCTTTGAGATACTGATGGCACTTTTATTATCACACATAATGGAGATAGGAGGTGAACATTTCATTTTAAAGTCTTGTAAGGTTTGCATCATCCAAAGAAGTTGAGTGCAACATGATGCAACAGCCACATATTCTGCTTTTGCTATAGATAAGGCAATAGAGTTTTGCTTCTTGCTGAACCAAGATACTAACTGGGGCCCCATATAGAATGCACCACCACTAGTGCTTTTTCGATCATCAACATTTCCAACCCAATCTACATCAGTGTAAGCATGAAGAGTGAGATCAGCATTCTTTGGATACCATATTCCAAAGTCTTGAGTTCCTTGTAGATATTTGAATATTCTTTTGACAGCCTGAAGGTGAGACTCTTTTGGATTAGCTTGGAATCGTCCAACAATCCCAACTGCATGCATAATGTCTGGTCTAGTCCCAGTGAGATAAAGTAGACTTCCTATCATAGATCTGTATTCTGGTTGATTCACCGTAGGAGAATCATCATGAGAACTGAGATTACATCCGGTTATCATTGGTGTACTTACTGGTTTGCACTCTTCCATGCCATATTTCTTCAGAATTTTCTTAAGATATTTTTCTTGTGATAAGAATATGCCATCTGTTGCTTGATGCACTTGCAAGCCAAGAAAGAATGTTAGTTCCCCAAGTAAAGACATTTCAAATTCTTGCTGCATAACAAAAGCAAATTTCTGACTCATAGACTCTTCATTACTTCCAAAGATGATATCATCAACATATACGACCACAATCAATAGTTTATCATTTTCAGTTTTTGTGTATAAGTTGCTATCAGCCGACCCCTTTGAAAATCCTTGTTGATGAAGATATTTGTCAAGACGATAATACCATGCCCTTGGAGCTTGTTTGAGACCATATAGAGCCTTTTTAAGTCTACAACCAAGTTTTTCATCATTTCCCAAAATGAATCCTTCTGGTTGTTCTATATAAACTTATTCTTCTAGGTCACCATTGAGAAAAGCAGATTTAACATCCATTTGATAAACTTTGAGTTGTTGGAAGCTTGAAAAAGAAAGAAACATTCTTATGGCTTCAATTCTAGCTACAGGAGCAAAAGTTTCTTCAAAGTCTATAACTTCTTGTTGAGCATACCCCTTGCAAACAAGTCTAGCTTTGTTTCTTATAACATCTCCATTCTCATTTAACTTATTTTTGAATATCCATTTAGTTCCAATGACATTTTTGTCATGAGGTCTTGGTACCAATTCCCAAGTGTGATTCTTCTCAATTTGATCAAGCTCTTCATTCATGGCTTGAATCCAACATTCATCTTTGCTAGCTTGATTGACATTGTGTGGTTCAATAGTGGATAGAAATGCCAGATAGCTAGAAGATCCCACAAGAGTCCTTCTTTTTTGTACACCTGATCCCTTATCTCCCAAAATTTGAGATTCTGGATGATTCTTTTGAACATATCTGGATGGAGCTTTTTCAGATAAATCATCTTCAGGTTCTTCATTGGGTTCACTGTCTATATCATTTCTATTTGATGTAGAAGGATATATGTCACCATCGTCTTCATCTGTTGTTTGTTTTTCTTCTTTTGGAGCTACAGGAGACTCATCAATAACAACATCAATACATTCAACAATCTTCCAAAGTCTTTTATTGTAACATTTATATGCTCTACTCCTAGAGGAGTAACCAAGAAGTATTCCTTCATCTGCTCTAGGTTCAAACTTGCCAAGTTTTTCATCATTATTTTTGATAAAGCATTTTCTTCCAAAAACTTTAAAATGCTTCACAGTGGGAGGATTACCATACCAGAGTTCATATGGAGTTTTGTCACTATTTACACGAACATGTGCCTTGTTAAGAATATTTACCGCTGTATGTGTTGCTTCTCCCCAAAATGTGTCTGGTGTTCTGGAATCATTAAGCATAGCTCTAGCCATTTGTTGAACTATTCTATTCATTCTTTTTTCTACGCCATTTTGTTGTGGAGTGTCGGCTACAGTAATCTGTCTTTTTATGCCATGCTATTCACAAAATTCAAGGAATTCATCTGAAGTATATTCTCCTCCTCGATCAGATCTAAGACACTTGATTTTTAGATCTAATTCATTTTCAACCAGAGCTTTGAAGCTCTGAAATTTCTCAAATGCTTCATCTTTGTGTTTAAGCAACCCAATCCAACACATTCTAGAGAAATCATCAATAAACAAGATATAGTATTGTTCACCATGTGGTGACTTTTTCCTCATAGGTCCACATATGTCAGTATGAATGAGTTCAAGAGGCTTACTTGAAGATCCTTCCTTGGCATTAAACTGTGCTCTGGTCTATTTACCAAATTGGCAAGACTTGCATATGATATTCTCGGGTAGAGTAATATTGGGAAGATCACAGACAGCTTTAAGTCAGCTTGATTTGTTGATTTGAGAGAAGCTCAGATGCCCCAACCTTCTATGCCATGGCCAGTTTTCTGAAGATTTACTCAAGTAACATTGTTCTTTGCAGTTCTTCAATACATACAAGTTTCTTGGAGTTCTTTTTCCTTTTATAATTGTTTTACCTGTATCAAGATCATGTACCACACATTCTTTTGAACTAAAGACAACTTCAGTTCCTTGATCAAACATTTGACTTACACTTAACAGGTTATGCCTTAAACCATCCACATACATGACATCATTAGCTTTCACCTTTTCTTTTAGAAAAACAGACCCTTTTCCCTTAATTACCGCAGGAGTATCATTTCCAAATGTAACCTTCTTTTCCTTTTCTAGAGCACCATATGCAAGCAGTTTGTTTTTGTCACCTGTCATGTGTCTTGAGCATCCACTATCAATGTACCATTGATTTTCTTCACCTTCTGCAAATAATGCTATGCCACAATTTTCAACCTGTAATTCCTTCTTTTTCCATACTTTGGAGCTTGAAGGAAAATGCTATTTTGACTAAACTTTGCTCCTGCATTCAGATTCTTCATGGCCAAAGTTATTGCAATAAGCACATTCAACTTCATTTAGAAGAGGATAAAAGTTGTTATAGGTATTCTTCCTTGTTTCAATATCAATCCTTTTCTTTCTTGCTTCTCTTGTCATGATGGTTTTATATGCAACACATTGAACAACTTTATGACCAAAATTGTGACACGAGAAACATTGCCCATTGAAGAAGAAATTTCTGCGATTATAAAATCTTGAATTTACCTGTTGATTGGTGTTTCTTTGAAAGATATTCCTATTAGTGTTCTTTGAATTGAGATGATCATGCTTTACCTGTAAATATTATTTATTCCCTTGCTGAGTGGCAGAATGTTGTAAACCGGTTGTAGCTGCTTTTAGATAATTTGGTACTGAAGCCTGAGAAGATTCTCCGATATATCCAAGACCTGTCTTTATGAGAGGAGAACGTTGTACCTTAATAATCTCATCTAAGGTTTCAGATCCTTTAGAAAATCTAAGATTCAGAGTCTTTACTTTCTCAAGTTCTTTTCTTAGACTTACTACTTCACACTCCAATTTCTCATTGTGCTTCTCCTTTTCTTCAACCTGAATTTCCAGAGTCTCTATGGTTATTTTACTTTCTTCTAAGCGTGTTTTGAGTTGATTTTTTTCTTCAAGAAAATAATTGTCCTCTAGAGCATCCATAAAAATATCTTTTTCTTCTCCAGATTCTTTTTCAAATGCCATGAGAATTCTAAGATCTTGTTCACATTCTTCCTCACTATCAGATAACCCATCACTGTCTTCATGAGTATAGTAACTTTTTCTAGTGCTAAAACGATTCTTATTCCTTCTTGCTACTTCCTTCCCTTTTGCAGATGTTTCTTTATGAGGACACTAAGTAGCATAATGACCAAATCTTCCACAATCAAAACATTTGAAAGGAAGCTTACCTCTGAACCGTCCTGTGTCAAGTTGAAGTTTCTTTACAAAATTTACCTCATCTTCTTCTGAGATATATCCTGATCCTTCTGCTTCTTGTACTTCTTTCCCTTTTGTAGAATCTCTAAAGATGGATTCCTTAAATTCATATGGTCCTCCTCTTCTCATTTCATATGCAGTTAGTATGCCATGAAGTTGCACCACAGTAAGATTTTGAAGATCCTGTTTTTCTTCAAGAGCAGAAACTTTTGACTCAAATTTTTCCGTTAGAGATCTTAAAATTTTCTCAACCAAAGTAGATTCGGTTATTGTTTCTCCCAGATTTCTCATACAATTTACAACATCATCAAGTCGTAAAAAGAAACTGGCAATACTCTCATCACTATGCATCTTCAAATTTTCATATTCAATTCTGAGAGTTTGGAGTTTTGCACTTTTTACCTTTGCATCACCTTCATAACTTAGAATGATTTTGTCCCATATTTACTTTGTTGTATTCAGCTGCATGACTTTGACAAATTCAGATTCAGTTAGACTTCCTATTAGAGCATTGACCACCTTTTCATTTGATTCATAATTCTTCCTTTCCGTTGGATCTGTTGGTACTGCGGCTGTATATTGATATCCTCCTTCGACAATAGCCCATAAATCTGCTTCTAGAGATTGAAGATAGGATCTCATCCTTGTTTTCCAGAATATTAAATTATTTCCGTTAAAGAGCGGAGGCTTCATAGATGCTATTCCTTCTTGATTGCTCATCTTGCTTGATCTTCCTTCTAGTGGTTAAGCTTTTTCAGAAGGACCTGCTCTGATACCAATTGTTGGGAAAAATACTGAGAGGGGAGGGGGGGGGTGAATCAGTATTTAGTGCTGACTGAATTTTTTTTTTACCTTTTCTTGCTTTTAAACCCATACGCTACTTTAATGAACACAACTCATGTATACACGCGGATATCCTTAAGGAAACTTGCGTATGTCCAGGGATCTAACTATGCATTTAATTCTTAACTTGGATCATTGCATCATTCATTCATCAGATGTATAGTAAGCAGTAAACAGGTGCAGTAAGAATAGAATAAATAATCACACATAAGCAACACACATGAACACCAGGATTTAAGGTGGAAACCCAATCTGGGAGAAAACCACCACTGTCGTCGTCTCAGTCTTCAATATTTATTATGTAAAGAAAAATTCTTACAACATTGTACTGGCACAGACTCATACCAGCACGCAGGCACCCACCTACAGAAGGCTACAAGCTTCTCTCGTTTACCAGCCTCTCCTGGAAGGGAGCTACAACCCCCTGCTCTCGTTTACCAGCTACCACTAGAAGGGAGCTACTACCCACTTACTGAAGGCTTCGACCCTCAGCACCACAACAGACCACATTTCATCAATTTTCAAACTGGATCAAACAGCTTCAACACAACCCTTCACTTAACATCAACAAACATACTTTGCCCAATACTTCAAACAGAACAGTGAGACCACTGTATCTAGAACATCAGAGATAACCTAGAATTCATAATAGATATGCAGATGTAAACTCAACCCTAAACATTCATTGATTCAAATATCATACACTACTTTTATTCACTGAAGCCGCGTGTATATGAGCTTTCATTCTCACCAACCTGCATATGCCTTTGTGAATACTGTTTTTCAGAATGAGATCAAACTTAGATTCAGATCTGAGATTTTTAGTCAGACACCTTCTCAGCAATGCATAACCTTTATTCAGTTAGTCAGTTTTAACCATGTTTTGTCACTCATCCTTCATCATGTTTTCTCAATCAGTGATTGTATTATCAAATCAGCAACATACTCTATATTCAATCAACCCATAACTTCAAGTATACTTCATTGACCGATAGCAGAGAGAAAACAAAAATCACAGAAGTATTATCTGTAAATAAGCTTCAGAAACCCTAACTTCCATACACGCTTTTAATGAAGCGAACCCGCGTATATACGCACTTTTACCAAGACAAACTAGCGTATAGATCTGTAAAAGATAATTTTTGCAGAACAAACCAGATCTATAAACTTACCCAGATTTCTTCAATTTCTTCATCAAACTTGCACCAGGTCTTCATTATTTCTTTTGCAGATCATCCTAGAGATTCAAAATATCTAGATCTAGAGATCTTGATCCTTCATCATATCCATAGGTGCATCATAGCTTCAGATTTATCAATTAACAACAGAGTTCAACCATGTAGATCTACTTCAGAGTGAAGTATTCATTAAAACCTAGACTTACGCACACTCTTGCACTATGATCTTCTTCTCCTTATATAAATTTATCCTTTGTCAATACCATTAGCCAAAACCACACAACTTCCGATAGTATTCCTGGACGGGATCAAATAGATAATCCAGCGTTAAATACTGTGCGCCAAAACCATGGTAATGCCCCTTGGTATTCTAATTTTGGAGCGCAAAAGGGCATACGCGACTTGGCACGTACTTTTCCACGTACATACGCTACTCTGCCTTTACAAACCCGCGTATGCTTTGTGACATACCATTTTTATCATTATTCTGGCACTTACTGGAATTTATTTCTCTGTTACTTCTGAGATGCTCTATAAGTACATCAGATTTACATCATTAGCAAAATCATCAAATCAGTTTCCATCAAGGACAACTTCATCTAGTAGGTTTCCATCAAAGACAACACATTGCATCATATTGCCAATCAATCTTACTTCATCAAGTAGGTTTCCATCAAGGACAACACATGCCAACACTTCAGACTTGGACATATTTCTAAAAAAACAGTTTCTTAAAACCCATACACGACTCTGTCCAGAATTTTCCGTGTATACACGTGAGTCCATACATAGAGAACCGTATGCTTTTTTAAACATTAAAAATATATATAATTTCCCTATTTTAGAGGCGGGGTTTACGGTTGTTCCTCTAACTTAACTACCCCAACCTGTGGCCTAACTTTTCCCAACTGCAAAAAACTAATATTAGGGAGTATAAATCCCCTCAAGGGAGTGGCCTAAGGGAGGAAGAGAGAGAAATATAGATATTATATGCTATTGGAGCCCTATCCAAGTCTGATATATTCCCGTGCCTCCTGCACTTCCCGGATATTTTCAGGAAACCGTTGTTTCCTTGAGATGTTCACTCACCCTATGTGACATCCATGGTGCACTGTTCTTGGAAGAAGTTTTGAGAGGTTAGGGCTGGACAGATCAAGAGGATGGTATGCTCGAAGTCTGTGGCAGATTTGAGGTGATCTCTCCACATTTTTTTACCGTACATGTCATTAATAATAGAAGATCCATCTTTTTCTTGATGTTTATGTGTCAATAATCTTTTATACATGTGTAATGATGTTGAATTGTTCATTTAATATTGTTTTTATGAGATTATGCATGATTTTCACTGACATCTAGAACATATATATGTTGTACAACTAGGATTTTGTGCTTGTTCTTTGTTGGTTTATAGATTTTGGAGCACAAAGAGTTGTAGGGGGTTTGCACCACACCAGATCTACTACAACCGAAGGATATCTGGGTAAGGTTTGCAACCTATAGTTTCTAGTTTAAAGCATAGAAGTTGGTTAAGTGAGTCCTTCTTGTAATGACATGCCCTTGATATGTGAGGGTTTATCAACCCAAGAACTTAGGGTAACATTACCCGCAACAACAATGATATTACTAGTTTATGTATGTTTGGAAGAAGAGAAAGTAAATATGAGCAAGAAATCGAGGCAATGTGAAGTGGAAAGAGATATAGAGTAGATACCAAAAATATATCTTATGGACATGATCCAAAGACCTTTGTAGAGACAGATTATAGTAATATTTTGAATGAATCTAAAAGTGAAAGAGAAGAAAGTCACCATGATAACCCCCAGGTAACTTTGCAATAATCTCCCTCCCATCCTGAGAGTTCGTAGAAGCCAGATTCCAGTAATAGCTAGGTTTTTTGTGGTTTTATCGCTCCTTATACCCCCCTCCCCCCCCTCCCCCCTCTCCCCCCCACAAGAAGAGGTATGGTTGACGATATTAAGATACTCGTTTTCAAAGGAACTAGATTGGAAGATCCAGAGTGACAACAAAGAAGATCAACGATGAGAATATAAAGAAATTGAAACCTTTTATGACGTTGAAAGATAGATTTTTGACATGGTATATGAATTATTCCAACAATCAAATTAGAACATTTTTAGATATTAAAACAACACTGGTAAGAGAGTTCAAGAAGCCACAGTCTGAGTCGCAGTGCATCACTGAGTTGAAAGAGATCATTAAGGGAATTTTGAGGTCTAAAATGGGCCTCCTAAGGAAATTATAAAATAATAATGGAAAAAATTAAATAAGATTTGATGACATCATCAAATTTTAGAGGGAAAAATGAAAAAACTACTTTTTCAATTCATATTTTCAACTTATCTCCCAAAGTTTTTACTCAAATTTCGAGCGGGAGTACTCGTTGGATGCGGAATTTAATTCCCCATCCAAGGAGTACGCATGTTGCATACTTTCGATGGGTCCTACTACACAAAAAATGAGAAATACATAAAAAAACGTGATTACAATCACGTTTTTTATGTATTTCTCATTTTTCGTGTAGAAGAGTTCATCGAAAGTATGAAACATGGGTACTCCTTGGATGAGGAATTAAATTCCGCATCCAACGAGTACTCCCACTCGAAATTTGAGTAAAAATTTTGGGAGATAAGTTTAAAATACGAGTTGAAAAAGCAGTTTTATTATTTTATTATTTTTTAATATTTTTACTTTTTTACTCCAAAAATGGTGAATCATCCATTATGGATGACATCATCATCTTGAATCCTATTGGTTGTTATAAAGTTTATTTTTGTTGTACATTTTTCTTAGGAGGCCCATTTTAGACCTCAAAATTCCCCTATTGCAAACACAAGCCTACCGAGTCTGTTTGGGAGTTTGATTATAGATTTAAGTTGTTATTGGATCAAGTAAGCTTCGACATATCTCCATGGAAACATCAAGAATGCTTTATAGCTATGTTTCTATCACATCGGATTTCCATTGATGCAAAAAAAGATAGGAAGTCAAGCCGAAGATCTAGAGATTGCGATGAAATTGGAAGCTTCATCTATAGGATATACTAATGAAGGCACACAAAATATTTATAATTAGTTGGTGAACCTAACCTCACAGATACCGGACATCAAGAAAAGTGAAGAATTTAGAGAAGAAGTGTGGTGTACAAAATGCATACTGGAGGGCCATTCTAAAGAACAATGCCCTATTTTCAGGGATTACATGAGTGGTGGAGCACTGAATCCCTTCAATGCAGGATCTATCCTGTAGTTTGAAATATGTAAGGCTAAAAGCCAACATCACTTAGAATACTATTACTTATAATAGAAATATGTGTCGAATCCGAGGAGTCTATATTGCAAATTCTGTAAATCAGTAGGACATGATGAGAATAATTGTCAGGATTACGACCTAATGATGGAGCACAATGCTGATGCTTATAGAATTCAAGCAGAAGAGCATGGACATGAGGAAAATGGATAGCACGGTGGTTGAGGAGGTTACCAGGGAAGAGGTCGAGGTGGTGGAGTTGGTCGAGGACATGGATAGATCATTTGTTAAAAAGCTTAAAACCCCTCTTTTTAGGCTTATTATCCACCCATTTTTACCCATAAGGTTTTAAGCCCCTTTTTGGTTTAGGTCCCAACCCCTCTTCTCATATGACCCAAGGCCCGCAACCTCCTGATACCACTAAAACCTTCACCTTAGTCCTCGACCCTTTCCTTTCTTCATAAAACACTTCCCCGCTCTTTTTCTTCTAGCCCCTCTCCCTCATAAGCCTCGCCCCATTCTATTCATATAACCAAGGGCGCGACCATGGGCTAAACCTTCAGCCCCTTTTTCTTAAACACTCTGTCCTTTCCCCCCCACAATACCACATCCCCCCTTCCCTTTTTCCCTTACCCCACTCCATAACCCTTGAGCTCGATCCATCGTTGATCTCTAAGATCTAATGGCCACCAATGATCTTAACATTTAACCTCTGCCCACAAATAAACCACTCCACGACAAAATAGTTGACGTCACACTCCGGACCCACCACCCACCACTCTACCGCTTGTCCAATCCTCCTCTTCTAGCTGTCCTCCACTATCTCCCGCCACCGCGCACCTTTCCCCATCGCGTGCCCTCTCCGCCGTTGGATCTACAACCCTAGATCCAATGGTCTACGGGCTCTTTCGTGCCCGTTTCTCCAAAAAATTAATCACACGTTATCGGCGCGAAAACGGTGGTTTCGAGGGGACACACGTCGCCCTCCGATGTGTATTGCGTTCGTTTGTGGCAAAACCGCTTACCACCAATATTCAACGTGAAAATCGCCGGTGGTATTCCCGAAACCACCTATCTCCTTTCCATGCCATAAATCCATTTTTCATACCTATTTTCACGGTTCCGCCTTCGGAACCTCTCCCCTACACTCTCCCTTCCTCCTCACTGCTCCTTATGCCCTCATAAACCTCTGAAAAGCAGTGTGACCACAATCCTGCAGGTTTCGAGCTAAATTTTCACTTTTGTTGGAGGTTTAATGAAAGTTAAAGCCGAAAAGCCTTCCCACAGTCCATAAAGAGACAAGGTCGAAGGTGGAAACCTTCTGAGGCCTAAATAATGAAGAAAAGAGACAAAAAGGTCAAAATTCAACATTTTTAACCAAATTTGTCTCATGAGCATTGGTTATATATCAAAACCCTCCAGCGCCAACAAGCTCCCTGTCAGCAAACAGTAAAGGATATCAGAGATAAAGTTAAAGGCTAAAACGATGTTTTAAGTAATAAAGATTTAAGGTGAAAGTCAAAGGTTCGAAAGATAAAGGATCCAAGGATAAAAGACAAAGTTAGAAGATAGAAGATTAAAGGTCTTAATTGAGTTAAAGGGGCCAAAAACAAACCAGGCTTAAAATAAAGTTTAAATCATGAAATCTTAGGAAGAAGATAAACGAATAAAGGCCCGAAACAATCAGAAAGGAGATAAAGACAGCATAAGGATGATGAATAGAGGCTTAAGGAAAAATCAAAGCCTAAAAGTAGATTAATTAAAGGCAAATCAAGGCTAAAGGGCCTTAAACATAGTTTATTGGTTAAATCAAGGGAAATTAAACTAAAGCAGCCTCAGATAATTAAAAAAGAATCAGTTATTCCCTTAAATAAATATAATTGCCACCTGTGGCTTACTTTATGTCTCAAAAGGAAAATAAACAGTTACTACACAAAAGAAGATATTTTAAACTGTCAGAAAAGTTAATGTAAAGGTAGAAAAAGGCCTCAAAGTCAATCTTTTCACCTATTTTATCCTGAGGAAGTAAAGACAGATTTATTACATAGAGGATTAGTTGAGAGATATTCCTACCTTATGCCTTGCATGGTTTTTTAAGGCTAAGAGTGCATTTACTATGTCATTAATAACATTTTGAACCCTATGTTGAGCTCCAAAAATGTTCTTTCTTCCACCACATTCCACTCCATTTATTTTATCCATTATTAATCCCAGGCTCAAATGATCAATGAAATTAGTTAGAATTGCTTTAAGAATGAATATCGTGGCTAACTTGCTATGTTTTTGTGATTGTGTCATTATAGTACCTTTTGAACTAAAACTAGCTACAGAATGCAGACATTCTGTAGCTAGTTGCCAATTCTGCAGCCAGCTTCATGTTTATACAGGTTTCGGATGTCATCTTGGATAAAAGCGCACATGGGTGTATTCCATGTCATGTCCTCATAATTTGTTTCCCTCCATGGAGGTTGAACAGAATTCTATACGTGGTTAAGCATGTGGAAACTCAAATTAGGAGGTAGACTCCTAACAGAATAAGGACAATCCAGATTCTGTTATGTGATCATGATTAGAGTCCTAGTTTAGTTTCTATTAGGAAAGACAATAATCCCCGTATTATCTCAAGTTCTGTTATGTAAATTTGTTATAAATATGCTCGGGAACTGAGAGACAAAGGTTAGATTTTGGCTAGATTTTATGGTTGACTGCTAGATCTTTGAAGTCCGTGAATACTCTGTTTTGAGGTGATTCCTCTTTAATGAAAGAAGAAGCATTTTCTTGAACGCGTTGAGTTGATTTTGAGCTAGATTTCGTGCTACTCTGGTGGTAGAGGGCCCCTGCCTCCTGAGCGGCATTGTTTATACAGTAGATAAGCATTTTAGTTTCGTTTTTATTTCAGCTTATGTTCATATTGGTTTATATTTACTATCACGGCCAAACTTACTCTAATTAACTCTTCCAAAATATCATTATGAAGAATGAGGCACAACTGTGATAGTGTAGGATTTAGTTGCATTTACTTTTGCTATTTATCACAGTTAAAACTTACTCTAATAAACTTTTCCAAAATATCATTATGATGGATAAGGTATAATTGTGGTATTGTAGGTTTTAGTTGTTAGTTTACACCAAGTGGCATAGCCAATTTTACTCTTACAAGGCTCTTCCAAAATATCATAACAATGAGTAAAAAGTAGCTGTGGTGTCTTGGACTTTAGTTGTATTTTCTTTCAGTCTTGTGTTTATAATCAATTGCTTTGAATGATACAGCCATACTCGTTCTCACAAACTCTTCCAAAACATCATTCATACTGAACGGGATGAACTGTAGGATTCCTTAGGTTAGTTGCATGATAAATTAGTCATAGCACTCCGGAGGTAGAATGCATGTGGTTCAATTCTGTCATTTCATTTTCAGTTTGATAATGGCTTTTTAGTCTAACATTGTTCACTGTATTTCCATTAGACTAGTGACAATCTAGTTTAGTTTAGCTCACTGTATTAGCACTCCAGTTTAGTTGTCATCCATTGCATTTTTAGTTGTTAAATTTAAATACCACGGTCTTCATTATTTACAAAACTTCTTTTGTTCCAACCTTATATTAATACACAATCATTTGGACAGGAGTTAGTATCAGTCTAAGACCCAGAGTATTTTGCAACCTTCTTATCATTTCACAAACAAGCCTTTTCTCAAAAGACCATTCTAAAAAGGAAATCTATAACTTTTGGAATGAGGCCTAGAGGTGTTAAATTGAGTTGCAGAACAGAGTTTAGAAGCTAGTTTAGAATATAAACCTTATGGTGCTACAAATTTTCTTTTCCAAATATATTTCAATAGACCTTTAATCATGGATGAGATGTTGTAACATTGCAAGTTGATTGTTTGATTGTTTAGTTAGGAGAATTTCATTTACACTTAGCTGCCCATTTCTCAAGCTCTTCCAAAACATCTTTAATAAATGAATTGGACAAGTTAAGCTCATGTTTTGATTTATTTTCTTGAAGTCATTATCAAGCTTTGTAATTTTCTAGCTATAGTTCAGGCTTTGTTCTGTTTTAGTATTTGCATTTGTCATTTTTCATCCATAATTTAGGCTTCACTCTGTTTTTAACCAGTAGCTTCTTTCCACCAACATTTAGTTCCTTCCCTTTCCAAATATAAAACCATAAAACCAAAAACATCAAAAAAACACTAAACACAACGTGGTAAGAAACAAATACCTAGGCACATATAGTGCACCACACTTCAACAGTTTACTAACCCTGGTTGACAATTAATGAACTCAATTTGGGAGACTAGGTTGAGCACAAACATTTTGGCGCCGTTGTCGGGGAAGTGTAACTAGGTAACCTTGTTTCTTAACTCCCAAAAACAATTATATGCGTAGAGAGAGAGATTCAAGGGGGAGATTCATAAGAAGTAGCAGCAGAAGCTTGATTCCTATAACATCACTTGTTTCATCTAGACCAAGAGCCAGTACACCTCCAACTCAGACCCACAATCCATCCTTTACTGATCCTAGACTTCCAGAGGACCTAAGATTAGATAGTCCATTAGAAAGACCTTCCATTCCATCCACTGAACCTGTCTTAGAAGAGGATTCAAGGACTCCTGTTAGAGACACAAACTTTTCCACTTCCTCAGAAGAATCAAATATGGCAGAAGAAGGAGGAGGAGGAGTCTTTAATGGAGAACACACATTATTTGGAGGGGGTAGAGGTAGAGGTAGAGGAGAAGGAGGTAGGGGTGTAGAAGGTGAAGGAGGTAGAGGAAGAGGTAGAAGAGAGATGGGAAGATCTTTTGGGTTTCCTATAGTAGATGAAGAAACCAATACAACCATGAAAAACATTTCACCCTCTGTCCTTCCAAACTTCTATGGACTTAAAACTGAAGATCCTGAAACCTTCTTATTTGAATTTTAAGTCCTATGTAGAACTTATGACTACTTACAAGATGCTCAAAAACTTAAACTATTTCTTTCAACATTGAAAGGAGCAACATTGAAGTGGTTTATGAGTTTGATCAACAGTTCTATTAGGACATGGGAAGACATGAAACAAGCATTTCTAGAGAGATATTTGGATTATTTTATGCCAGTCAATTATAAGGAGGAAGTATTTAAGATGCTACAAAAAGAAGATGAAAACTTGGAAGATTTGTTGGAGAGATTTCATTACAACATCAAAAGAGCAAAAATGGAAAACTTAGATCAAGACACCTTAAAAGCTCTCTTGTTGAAAACAATTAGGGATGAATGGTTGGATATCCTTAACATGATGGGAAAAGGGGATATATCTTAGCTCACATTACCTGAGATAGCTGAGTTATGTATTAATCTTTCAAGAGGGAAATCTAAAACTATAAAAGGTCCAAGAGACCCTGCTCTTGCAAGGGTAAGTAAGTCTGCTTCTGGGACAGTAAGTAGGGCAGAGATAGGGCATATGCTTGATGAATTCAAATATGATATCTTAGGGAGTCTTAGTGAACAAATAGACACCCTTAAGTTACAAAACAAGCAAAAAGCTGAATCTGATGCTTTAGAAATCTTTTGTCCCAGATGTAGAAAGAAGCATGCCTTAAGAGAGTGTCCTTTGGATGCAAAAGTTGTAGAGACCTGTGTCATTTGTTCAGAAAAACATGAGACCAAGAGTTGTCCTTCACTTCCTGGTCTTAAAGCTGTCTTTCAAGAAGAAATTCCTACAAGTTCCACAGAATCTCTCAATTTTGTCTCTAGAAGACCTTGGCAAGGACCTCAAACACAAGGATTTCATGATCAAATGTATAATCAACCTCCACCAAATTGGAATTCTTTGTAGCAACCTTGGCCCCAATTTCAAAATCAATCTCAAGCTTGGGCACAAGGGGCACAAAATCCCTATGGAAGATACTCTCAGTACTATCAGTATCCACCATCCTATCAACCATATCCACATTTTCCTCAACAACAAAATCCTCAACAAAATCCTAAAAATCCACAACATCAAAATCAACCACTTCCATTACCATTTCCTCAAAAATCAAATCAGTTGTCTGCTCAACCCATACCAAACCCCAACAATAGAAATCCTCAGAATACATATATGATAGAAGGCCAATAGTTTCCAACTTATTTAATTACTCCTCTAGACCTTAGTAATGTTCAACTTAGGTCTGGAAGAATACTTGAAAAGAGGAAACCTTCTGTGATTATACAAGAACAAGACAACTCTGAGGAAGATTCTCTACGAGAAAATAAAAGTCTTGAAGAAGACACATCTTTTCAGGACCCAAACATTGAAAAACCAAAACAAAAAGAACCAATAATTTCAACTCCTATATTAGAGCAGCCATCAACATCCACTCCTACACCTCCCTTTCCAGAAAGATTACAAATTGATAGAGGTGTAGAAAAAAAAATTATGGTGCCTAATTATGATTTCCTAGATGAGCTAAGAAATGTTTGCATTAAGATTCCATTATTACAAGCCATCAAGGAAATCCCAATTTTAGCAAAGACAATAAAGGAGTTGAGCGTGAAGAAAACAAGAAGAAGAATAAGAGAGACAAAGAAAAATCAACTGGCAGGAAAAATAGAAGACATTATGATGGGTAAGATTGCTATTACAAAGTATCTAGACCCAGGGAATCCAGTTGTCAAAATTCACATCAATGGAATTGAGATCCAAAACACACTCATTGATTTAGGAGCAGCAATCAATATCATGAGTAGACAAATCATGGATAAACTGAAACTTCCTAATATTATCTTTACACCTACATTATTACAATTAGAAGATAGATCTGTGATCAAACCTGATGGGGTAATATAAGACATTCTAGTGTCCCTAGATTATTGGGAGTACCCTGTGGATTTTATGATCCTAACTCCTAAGAATAATCTAGGAGGACACCCTATTATATTAGGAAGACCTTGGTTAGCTACAGCTGATGCTTTCATTAGTTGTAGATCTGGTGATATGTACATCTCTGATGGTAGTTCAACTAAGAAATTCACTTTGTATCCTCCAGCAAGGACAATTACAAATTTAGATGATACTCAATGGATAGAGGATGAAGAAGACTTACAACCTCTCTTCACAATTTCAGAAATTAGTGAAGATAGTCAAATTTTGAATACCTTAGAAAACTTTGAATCCTCTTCGGAACATAAACATGAACCATTTCAAGAAGAATCCAACATTGATTTTTTTTCATCAAGACTGATGTCTCTTCATTCCATGGATAAATTTGGCAGCTCCACAAATGAGATATTTCCAGGCAAATCTTTAAACATAAACAACAACTTAGAAAAATCTCAACAAGAAAAGTTAGTCAAGATATTACAAAGGCATTCTTCTGCATATGCATGGGAGTACACTGATATGAAAGGGATAAGTCCTAAGACTTGCACTCATCACATCTATATAGAGGAAAATTGTAAACTAATCAGACAACCTCAAAGAAGGATGAATCCAAATCTTAGGGAGATTGTTAAAGAAGAATTGCAGAAATTTTTGAATGTCAATTTCATTTATCCTATTTCAGATAGTCAGTGGGTTTCTCCCTTGGAAATTGTGCCAAATAAAAATGGTAAGTGGAGGGTATGTATTGACTATCTAGAATTAAATAAAGCTACTCTTAAAGACCATTTTCCCTTACCTTTCATAGATCAAGTGTTAGATACATTAGCTGTAAAAAAGTACTTCTCATTTCTAGATGGGTTTAGTGGTTATAATCAAATTCAAGTAGCACTTGAGGACCAAGACAAAACCACATTTACCTGTCCTTGGGGTACTTATGCTTACAGAGTATTGCCATTTGGATTATGCAATGCACCTGCAACATTCCAAAGGGCAGTATTAGGAATTTTTTCAGATCTAATACATGATTGTGTAGAGGTATATATGGATGATTTTACAGTTTATGGAAACACATTTGAAGAAGCTTTAGCAAACTTGGAAAAAGTTTTAAAGAGATGTCAAGAAGCAAATCTTTCACTTAGTCATGAGAAATGTTTCATGATGTTTACTGAAGGTATTGTTTTGGGGCATCATATTTCAGGGGATGGGATTAGAGTTGATGAGTCAAGAGTGGAAGTCATCTCTAACTTATCTATTCCAAGTTTTCAAAAGGATGTTAGGAGTTTTCTTGGATTTACAGGATATTATCGGAGGTTTATAGAAAACTTCACCAAGATAGCATCTCCACTCTTAAAATTGCTTACCAAAGACTGTGAATTCAAATGGAATTCTGATTTCCAGTTAGCTTTTGAGACCCTGAAAACAGAAATTTCTGAAGCACCTATTTTAAGGGGACCTAATTGGAAGTTACCTTTTCATATTTCAACAGATGCCTCAGATACAGCTCTAGGAGCAGTATTGGGAAAAAGAGACCTGATTCCTTATGCCATCTACTATACCAGTAAAAATTTGACTCCTGCAGAGTTAAACTATACTGTAACTAAAAAAGAGTTTTTAGCTGTTGTTCATGCCATAAATAAATTCAGACACTATATAACAGGCTATGAAACTTTTGTTCACACAGATCATTATGAAATTAGATACTTAATGAACAAATCAATTACTAATGGCATAGTTATAAGATGGTTATTTATTTTACAAGAATTCAACATTACCATTCTAGATAGGCCTGGAAAATAAAACACAGTAGCTAATTTCCTATCTAGACTCCAAAACATCAAAGAAGACACTCTAGTTGAAGATTAATTTCCTGATGAATATCTTTTTGCAATTTCTACTCAGACTCCTTAGCTTGCTGACATTTCTAATTATTTAGTTTCAGGGAAGTTTCCTTCAATAATGAATGCAAGAGATAAAAGAAAAATCATTTATGACAGTGCAAAATATTCATGGGTTGCTAATGAGTTGTACAAGACAGGTCCAGATTTGATCATTAGGAGATGTGTTCGTGAAGATGAGATGCCTGAGATTCTCAAAGCATGTCATGATGAACCTTGTGGTGGACACTTTGTTGATAAGAGGACAGCCTATAAGATCCTTAATTTAGGATATTATTGGCCATCCTTGTTTAAAGATGCTAAAGAGTATGTCAAAAGGTGTGACAATTGCCAAAGGGTAGGGAAACCTTCTCCTTCAGGTGAGATGCCATTACAACCTCAGGTACATATTGAACCTTTTGAAAAATGGGCTTTGGATTTTGTAGGACCCATTAGTCCTCCATCAAGACAAAAGAGATATATATTAGTTTGCACTGATTATGTTACCAAATGGGTAGAGGCCAAGCCATTACTTTTTTCTAATGAAGCATCTGTAGTTAATTTTCTTTTTGAGGATATTTTTACTCATTTTGGTGTCCCAAGGGAAATTGTTACATATCAATGAGCTCAATTCACATCAAGGCTAGTGGAACAAATGATGGAGAGGTACAAAATTAGGCATAGAAAATCTACTCCTTATCATCCACAAGCAAATGGTCAAGTGGAATATACTAATAAGGTTATTGAAGGGATCCTAACAAAAACTGTCCATTTACATAGAAAAGATTGGGTAGATAGGTTTCCTGAAGCCTTGTGGGCCTATAGAACTACATGGAGAAGCACAACAAACCATACTCCTTATGAACTTGTTTATGGAAAGAAAGTTTTGTTTCCCATAGAGTTCCAGATTCAAACTTTCAAAATGGCAGTTCAGCTAGGACTTGATCTATCAGAGGCATAAAAGCATAGATTGGAGCAAATTAATGAATTGGATGAGATCAGACAAGATGCAGTTCAGAAAACGAGTATAGTCCAACAGCAGAGGGCTAAATGGCATGACAAGTATATCAAGGAAAAGAAGTTCAAAGAAGGTGACTGGGCTCTCTTGTTTGATTCAAAATTCAAGGATTTTCAAGGTAAATTTCAAACACATTGGCTTAGGCCATATGAAGTTGTTAAAATTTTTGACAATGGAGTAGTAAAAATCAGGACAATAGATGAAGAAGAGGTTACTTTCCTTGTGAATGTTCATAGCTTGAAGCTATATCACAAACCACTCTCAAGGGAAGAATTTATTACAAAGTTCCAGGAAAACAGTGATGTGAAGTTAATGAAGAAGAATCTTTCTTCTTCATCAACTTAATTGAATTTTCTGAAGTCATTTTATTAAAAAAAAGAAGAAGATAAAAATAAAAATAAATAAATAAATAAAAATAAAGTATAAACATGAAAACCAATCAATTATTGGAATGTTTATACATAAAATATAGGGTGAAAATCAGAGTCTTTCTGACACTCTAACTTTTCCATTTTGTTTATGCAAGCAGCTTTTACAAAATCATGAGTGCGGATCTATTTCACTTATGATCCATCTCATTTCATTTCATTCCATTTACTCATTCATCCATACTCCATCTCATTCACTCATTCATATTTCACTTCAGTCCATATTTCATTCATCTCATTCCATATTTCATCCACCTCATTTCCATTCCAGAATTTAAAATTTGATGTTTTTCTGCAATTGAATAATACACAGCAGAAAATTGCAGGGTACTTTTTCACTCCATTTCATAAAATTGTAATCCATTTCACTTCATCATTCACTTCATACATATCCCATTATACCATATTTCATCATCCATCTTCACTCATTCCATACAGAATTCCACTTACATTCCAAACTACTCCATTTCATGTTTCAAGTTCTCTACAGGTACATTCTGCAGCTAATCAGACTTTCTGTAGCCAATCAAACTTTCTGCAGCCAGACAGACATTATGCAGCTACAGATCTTGAGGGCACTGACCAACAATTATTTGATTTGCAACAAAATGATCCTGCACATCCATGAACAAGTCAAGATCAAGAAGGTTATGAAAACTCAAAAATTAATGATTTTCAGGGAAAACAAAGCATATGAAGATCACAAGAAAATCAAAGGAAAGGCAAAGGTATGAAGTGATTATAATGATACATCATGAAAAATGTTAGTATAGTTTAGCTATGAATAATTCGAAAAGTTGTTTTGATTAATTTTATTGATCATGCCAAATAAACCTTCTGCAAAACTTTGGATAAAAATCTTTCTATTTCACCATTCCAAAACCCATATCCAATCATCATTTAAAAAAATCTCTCTAAACGGTTAAAGTGTTGAAGTGATTGGGTAAATCACGTCACTAAGCATTTAATGATGATTTTTGAAATATCTCTGCGGTCTTTTCACTCATTATTCATTTTCTTCACCTCACCTCATTAAATCATTCCGTAACCATTCCTTATCACTCCTTTCCGCAGCCGACTCTTAACCATTTCATTCTGTAACCACCGCTGTCACCGTGAAACAGAGGGAAAATTTGGGGAGCAAAAACAACTTGTTAATGGTCATTCTCACCGTGAGCAGAAGGCTGGTGAATTGAAGCTTGAAGAAGAGTTATGGGCCTCATTGTGAGAACAGAACCAGTTGGCACTAAATACTTAGAAGGCTATCCCCAAATTCGAGAAATG
This sequence comes from Pinus albicaulis, assembly GCA_034641835.2. Lineage (NCBI taxonomy): Eukaryota > Viridiplantae > Streptophyta > Pinopsida > Pinales > Pinaceae > Pinus > Pinus albicaulis. Next base: position 147,723 of record JAXQQM020063268.1, read on the forward strand.
TTGCAACAAGAAGGATGGTTTCAATTCCTTGAAAAATTTAACGGCTCCCACAAAGAGGTTACTAAAACGTTTGTAAGGTCATTCAAAGGAGCCGAGATTGAAGTTGGGGATATTAAATTCACTATCACAGAGGCTTTTATTGCAGAAGCAACAGGACTTCTTAGACAAGGAGAAAGGTGGTTTAAGAACAGAGAATTCCATAATGAATCATGGAAGCAGATACTCAAGTCACCAGGTATGGATGTCACTGTGTTTAAAAAGGGTATCCCTAGTTCTGCATTAAAGAGTAAATGGAGAAACATGTTGCTTATCCTACAAAAATTTATCACTTGTGAAGGTAGATATGGTACTTTCTATGTTTACCATATTAGGCTGATGATGCATTTCCTAGAAGAAGAGCTTAATTTGCGTTATTTCTTGCTTCAAAGTTTAAAGAAAATGGCTTCAAGTGTCCAAAAGAGAATTCAATTTTTGGAGACAACCTTATACCACCATGGTTTAGTCAAGATTTTGATTGAGCATCATTTGAGAAAAATAGGGGATAATTGGGATAAATTCTTGGTGAGAAATCACTTTGAGGAACCAAAAGAACCTTCACCTGAACATCAACCTACAAAAAGAAGCAGAAGATGGAGATCCTCCAAAACTGAAACTGATAAATCAATACAAGAAAGCAGTGAAGAAATGATCTCCGAAAAATTAGTTTAGATTAAGGAGCAACTTGAGGAAAAGAGAATCATAAGAAAAGTTGCCAGAGAAAAAGGAGAAGGACCATCTCAACCAAGGAGGAGTCACAGACTGAGGAGCATACTAAAGAAAACAAAAGTTAAACAAACTGGGATTATAAACATAGAAGATGAAGAAACACCTACTGAGGAAGATTTTGATGAAGAAGCTCCAGAAATTGATCCTACAGCAAGAAATTTACAACTATGTTGAAACCTTGGAGAGAAAAGCTTCAGAGAGTAGAGACAGAACCCCTAGTCCTCCACTATCTGAAATAGATGTGTTAAGAAGAGATAGGTACGAGCTGGAAGTACTTAATAGACATATCAAGACTGAGAATGATATTTTGAGGGAGCAAGTTAAACTAAAAACCAGTATGAACTCAACCCTGTCTCTACAAATAGACAAAGTGGAAAAGGCCAATTAAAAGTTGAAAAAGAGGAACAAAAAGTTAATCAGGGCACTCACTAATTTAAGGTTCAAGTTAGTCATCAGAAAACCCAAAAGGCCTTTAACTACCAGACAAAGCAGAAGAAGAGGATTGGATGTTCTTGCAGAGGCCTCTGAGTTCATGGAATAGTTGCATGAGGACATGCAAGAATCTAGCAGTGGGGGTATGTTGAGCTCCAAAAATGTTCTTTCTTCCACCACATTCCACTCCATTTCCTTTATCCATTATTAATCCCAGGCTCAAATGATCAATGAAATTAGTTAGAATTGCTTTAAGAATGAATATCGTGGCTAACTTGCTATGTTTTTGTGATTGTGTCATTGTAGTACTTTTTGAACTGAAACTAGCTACAGAATGCAGACATTCTGTAGCTAGTTCCCAATTCTGCAGCCAGCTTCATGTTTATACAGGTTCTGGATGTCATCTTGGAGAAAAGCGCACATGGGTGTATTCCACTTCATGTCCTCATCATTTGTTTCCCTCCATGGAGGTTGAACAGAATTCTGTACGTGGTTAAGCACGTGGAAACTCAAATTAGGAGGTAGACTCCTAACAGAATAAGGACAGTCCAGATTCTGTTACGTGATCATGATTAGAGTCCTAGTTTAGTTTCTATTAGGAAAGAAAATAATCCACGTATTATCTCAAGTTATGTTATTTAAATTTGTTATAAATATGCTCGGGAAACGGAGAGACAAAGGTTAGATTTTTCCTAGATTTTATGGTTGACTGCTAGATCTTTGAAGTCCGTGAATACTCTGTTTTGAGGTGATTCCTCTTTAATGAAAGAAGCAGCATTTTCTTAAACGTGTTGAGTTGATTTTGAGCTAGATTTCGTGTTACTCTGGTGGTAGAGGGCCCCTGCCTCCTGAGCGTCCTTGTTTATACAATAGATAAGTATTTTAGTTTTTATTTTATTTCAGCTTATGTTCATATTTGTTTATATTTACTATCATGGCCAAACTTACTCTAATTAACTCTTCCAAAATATCATTATGAAGAATGAGGCACAACTGTGATAGTGTAGGATTTAGTTGCATTTACTTTTGTTAGTTATCACAGTTAAAACTTACTCTAATAAACTTTTCCAAAATATCATTATGATGGATAAGGTATAACTGTGGTATTGTAGGTTTTAGTTGTTAGTTTACACCAAGTGGCATAGCCAATTTTACTCTTACAAGGCTCTTCCAAAATATCATAACAATGAGTAAAAAGTAGTTGTGGTGTCTTGGACTTTAGTTGTATTTGCTTTCAATCTTGTGTTTATAATCAATTGCTTTGAATGATACAGCCATACTCGTTCTCACAAACTCTTCCAAAACATCATTCATACTGAACAGAATGAACTGTAGGATTCCTTAGGTTAGTTGCATGATAAATTAGTCATAGCACTCCGGAGGTAGAATGCATGTGGTTCAATTCTGTCATTTCATTTTCAGTTTGATAATGGCTTTTCAGTCTAACATTGTTCACTGTATTTCCATTAGACTAGTGACAATCTAGTTTAGTTTAGCTCACTGTATTAGCACTCCAGTTTAGCTGTCATCCATTGTATTTTTAGTTGTTAAATTTAAAGACCATGGTCTTCATTATTTACAAAACTTCTTTTGTTCCAACCTTATATTAATACACAATAATTTGGACAGGAGTTAGTATCAGTCTAAGACCCAGAGTATTTTTCAACCTTCTTATCATTTCGCAAACAAGCCTTTTCTCAAAAGACCATTCTAAAAAGGAAATCTATAACTTTTGGAATGAGGCCTAGAGGTGTTAAATTGAGTTGCAGAATAGAGTTTAGAAGCTAGTTTAGAATATAAACCTTATGGTGCTACAAATGTTCTTTTCCAAATATATTTCAATAGACCTTTAATCATGGATGAGATGTTGTAACATTGCAAGTTGATTGTTTGATTGTTTAGTTAGGATAATTTCATTTACACTTAGCTGCCCATTTCTCAAGCTCTTCCAAAACATCTTTAATAAATGAATTGGACAAGTTAAGCTCATGTTTTGATTTATTTTCTTGAATTCATTATCAAGCTTTGTAATTTTCTAGCTATAGTTCAAGCTTTGTTCTGTTTCAGTATTTGCATTTGTCATTTGTCATCCCTAATTTACACTTCACTCTGTTTTTAACCAGTAGCTTCTTTCCACCAGCATTTAGTTCCTTCCCTTTCCAAATATAAAACCATAAAACCAAAGACATCAGAAAAACACTAAACACAACTTGGTAAGAAACAAATACCTAGGCACATATAGTGCACCACACTTCAACAGTTTACTAACCCTGGTTGACAATTAATGAACTCAATTTAGGAGACTAGGTTGAGCACAAACACCCTATATAGTTCCACCTCCTCAATTAAGGTATAAATACTACTTTGGAACTCATTTGTAAGGGTTGGTTACTGGCATTTGATGACTCTTTTGAAGTAATACATAGCTCTATTGAAGTTGAAAGAAAAATGATGTTTTGGAACCTGTGGATGTTTGACCTGTTTGTTGATAGAGAAAGCTCTGTCATTGGATCCCTGAGCTTGGCTGGTGGTGAAGTATTCTAATCTGTTACTGTTTTTCCTGTTTTCCATTATGTCTCATCATTTCTTACTACAGTAGAGTAAAAGGGTTAGGCTAAGAAATGTCTCTTAGAAGCACCTTAGACCTCTTTACTCTTCACTTTTTTATGTTTTCCTCTACTGAGGCATTTTAGAGAATTCTTAATTGCTCTCTAGAACCCTTATGGTTGTTTACTTCCTAAATAGTTTAATACAGTTGGCCTCAAGAATGATTTATGGTTTTCCCTACTTGCTGCTACTTAAAAAACTGTTTTTGAATTTTCCCTACAAAGTACCATTGTCCAAAGTTTGCCAAAGAGGTCTGTTTTGATCATACCCTTTGTACTTTCTCAAATAATTGTTTTGAAGGTCTTTATAGCTGTAATCAAAGATGTTTAGGAGTTCCCTCTTCTTTGAATGCAGTTATTTGTGAATCTTGAATGTTTTCTTATCCTTGAAAGTGAAATATTTGGATGAAATAGAGCGTTCGTCGACTCCTAGATTTTATTTGAAAAGTTTGTCTTGGAATTATTATTTGCTGAAGTGTGATTTCTAGAATTTATGGTTAGCCCTGTATATGGAATACCTCTTCATGTTCAAATGATGTTTTAAGTCCCTTTGTTGAGAAGTACATATAATTAAGGATTCTTAATTTCCCTTAGTTCTGCTTTTCATTCTAAACCCTTAATGTCCATTTAATTTTACCTGAAAGACTTTGTAGATCCAATAGCCAAGTTAGATTTTCCCTCTGAGATCCCTGATCTGTTTACAAACTTGTTACAATTTCCACTTGAATCCATTTTCCAATGACTTAGAGATTTTCCTTTTCTATCTATGCTACCTAGATCATCATGTCCAACCAAACAATAAAACAAACTCATGCTTCATAACTAGCCTAAAATCAACCTTTTACAAGCAAAAAAGTCATATCTTTGCAAACAATTGAGAGATCCCTCTCTAAGACTAGGAAGGCTAGGTCCTAGAGCTCTAAAGACTGGTTTTGATTTTGCCTTGTCATTTAGTATGCCAATCTGCTAAATCACAGGACCCCAACATTCTCGCGATCACGGTGGGACCTCTGAGTTCATAGTTGCCTAGCAAGCTCTTATAAACTCATTAGTCTTTCAACAACCATAGAAACTCAGAAAACCCCAAAAAACATTTCAGATTGGTTTCATAATAAACATTGGTGGTGGACCATAGAATATTTTACCTCCAAAAGAGCTAAAAATTTCCACCTGGCGACTCCACTAGCGTCTAGTAGGCCTATTACTTTACTAGTCCTTGTAGACTCCCTTGGGAATGCATTGATAAAACCCAATCATACTGTTGGTGGACAGCAAAGTTCAAATCTTCCACCTGGCAACTCCACAACCTCCATAAGACCTAATGAATCCACTGGTAGAAGACTCTGAACTAGTTGAATAGACATAGTGACCTATTGTTATAGCATCATTTTTCACCCTAATGTGATTCATGATTGTCTTCATGGCCCTGGGCACCCATTCGCATAGACTTGAACAAAATTCATAAAAAACAGTGTTAAAAATCCCATACGCGGGTATGCCCAGAATTTTCCGCGTGTATACGCGAGTCCACATGTACTTTTCCACGTATGCCATTAAAATCATTAAAAAATATATAAAAATTCCCTATTTTCGGGCTGGGTTGATGGTTATTCTAGTAGTTCAACCACCCCAGCACGTGGCCAACTGTTTCCAATTGATTGAAACTACTTTGAGGGAGTATAAAAGCCCCTCATGTGCATGGCCTAAGGGAGAGAGAAATTTATAGACATTATACTCTGTTGGAGCCCCAATTCAAGTCTGATTTCTCGTGCCCCCTGCACTTTCCCAGATTTTTACAAGAAACCCTTGTTTCCTAGAGATGTTCATCAGTTCATATGTCATCTCGAGTGCACAAGTCTTGAAAGTATCTTAGCGAGGCAAGGGCGGGACAGATCCAGATGACGGTCTGTTCGAAGATCGTGGAAGGATTCAGGCGATCTCTCCACTTTTTATTACTGTACATGCTGTTCATAATGAAGAATAACCATCTTGTTCCTGAATTCACGTGTTAATATCTGCTTGCATATGTGAAAAGATTATTATTTAAGAATTTATTATTGTTTCTATGATGTTTCACATGGATTTCACTGACATTTAGGATAAATATATGCTGTACAACTAGATTTCCGTGCACGTTTCTTCTTGGTTTTCAGGTTAAGGAGGAAGAAGGGTTGTTGGGGGTTTGGACCCCGCGGGATCTACATCAAACGTAGGATTACAGGTGAGTTCTACTATCGATGTTATCTAGTTTTTAGCATACAAGTGTGGTTGTGTGAGTCCTTCTTGAATAGCATGCCCTGATCTATGGAGGTTTTGACCCAACAAACCTCTAGGGTGTTTTTTCCCGAAACAGAACTGGCGACCATACTGGGGATTGCATTCTTGTGATTCCCCTGTTGGGTGGTTTCAGTTGTTTTAAAGGTTTCCAACAGTTTGAATCATTATTTCCAGTCCAGTTAACTTTTTCTCAGTCAGACTGAAGACCTGGTTCTTTATCCAGGCTTTATATTTTATATTTTTCGTTATTTACCTTTTCATACGCAAGTTTTTCTGTACACAGACGTGTATACATGCAGTTTCCTTCAAAGGAAGTCACGTATACGCGGGTTTCCTTTGACACAGTTGCGTATGCACGCTTGTTTCAAAACTGTCAAGTAGTGTATGCCTGGGCAAATTTTGAAATTTTTGATTTCTTGACTTTTTGGTCTTGTCTGCCTGTGGAGACCTATTCCTGCAGTGTCTTTATAGCCTCTGGATTGTGTTGAAAGTGGTCATTGGTCTTTTTTCTCTCTTGATTGGTTGAAGATTGACTTATTTGGCAAATCTTGTTTTTAGTGCTTGCATTTTTGGTTCGAGTACCAAAATCTCTTCCTGGGGATTCTTGGCTGTTCTGCTTCATAAGGACAGAGAGCTTCTGCTCATATACTCTTTCCTAGTTTTGTGTCTTGCTTTGCACTTCAATTTTTGCCCCTTTTTGGTTGGTTTTCTTGAGTTCATTTGACTAGGTCTTGTTGCAATTTTTGAAGAGTCTTTCTTGGTTCTTTGAAGTTGTTTGCTGCAAGGTTGTACTATTCTTCTGGGCTGAGTTACTGAGTTTCTTGTCTTCTTTTGCTCATATAAATCTTGCTACTAAAGTGGCACTATAAGTTTTGGAGTGTTTTTGAAGTTTTGCCTGAAATTCAGAGTTGTTTGGCTTGGTAATTGGATAGTTTTCTTGGTCTCTTTGAGCTCTTCTTTTTATAAAATTCAAAAGCTCAAAAAACATTTTGTTTTGTCATTTGCTTTTGTTTTGCATTTTTTTTTTTGTTTCGTTACATCTTTTGAAGCTTTGTTGAGATTTCTTGCCTTTGGTTTCCAACTTGATTTGGGAGGGGAGTTGCTATGGATTTCTTCCTCTTGTTTCAAGCATATTTTGGTGTCTTTATGCTGAGAGTTTCTGCTTTTGGGAACTATTTTTGTGGACAATCGAAAAGTGATAAAACTGAAGGATTGTTGGGAAATTTCTCTTTTCTTTGTTAGGATTTGCATCTTAGAATTTGCATGCTCTTAGTTATTTGAATTAGGTGCACTTAAGAATTTGTAGTCATTTTCATAGATTTTTGCGAGTGTGAGTTTGATATTTGAAAAGAAAAAATATATGATCTCATAGAACTCGTGTAGAAATTTCTTTTCATCGAAAGGAAATTACTGCATTTGCATGTAGTTTGGTTTTCATTAATTTCTTTTCTGCGTCACAAAAAATCATGAGTTTCATTTCCATATCCCTTTGACTTAATATAAACAACCGATTAAAATAAGCGCTATAATTTAAAAACAACTATCAAGTTTTTTATTAAGTGTCATACACCAACTAGCTAGGTTGTAGAGCCTTGGATTAGGTGAGTGGAGAGTTAACTCTCCAAGGCCGCTCAAACTAAAACATATAAGTTTATTAATTGAGCGAAATCCAACTTCGTTAGGTGGACCGGGAAAGCTCTCCTCTAGAGAGTCAAGCGCGAGGGGAAGTGAAGGCCGAGAAGAGAGATACCCCCTCTCTAATTTGCTGGATCTTGCCTCAAGACCGTTCTACCCAGCTTCTGACACAGATTTGTGCCCATAGTTGCCATTCCTAGGTTCCACATAGGTGACTACGGGGGGGAATACCCGTGGTACCTGAGGCAGACATTGTATCACTTCCAATAGTACTTCTGGGGGGTGCCCTTGCGAAGCTTGGGTACTTGTGCCAGCAAAGGCTGTTGTTAGGAGGTCGACGTAACTGTTTCTGTTACCTTCACTAGTAGGCCTGGGTTGTAATTATCCCAGACTACTTTCGGGAGGTCATATTCTTCGCTTTGTTGTATTTTGCTGTCCGGTCCTAATCACCCAGAGCGGAAATACCTGAAGGCTGTTTGCTTGGTTGTATCTCAGGGATTTTTTGTAGTGAGTGCTCTTTGCTCCTAGCTTGCCTAGCTTTATACTTTTTTGATTCTAATTAAAATTTGTTAAAGTGGTTGATCAAATGCCTCGTCGATCGAGGAGAATCTGGGGGTTATCTCGCGAGAGTCTAGAGCCTTCTTCAAGAAGGTGTAGGAGTAATTTAGTAGATGAATATCACCCTGTGGCGTCTGACGCATTGGAGAGAGATCCTCCACAAGGGATCGAAGGTTTTTTAATTGGCTCTGGTGCTGGTTCCGAGAGGAGCATTCCGCTCACCTCGAGAGTCTTATTTCCGTAGGAAGAAGAAGTACAAGTAGAGGAAGTATCTCAACCCTCTGAGTCACTTCCATCTCCTCTTCCTCCTGATTATCCGTTCGTTGTTGAGTACATTGGACCTAAGTCTGCAAGGCCAGAAGATCCTCCATATTATTCATACCTTTCGATGGCCACGACTGGGAACGCGGCTTCAGTTGTGAGTGCTGTAGGCATTCAGACTCCTGCTTCTGTAGAAGGAGGAGGCATAATTGCTATATCTTCGATTGCGTCTAGTACTGCTGTGTTTGGCTTTGGTTTCACCCAAGCACAAGCTTCTTAATCTGGTCCCTTTTGTTTTGGAATGCCCACTAGTGGGATTCCTTCATTTTCCTTTTCCGCTGCTGTAGTTGCATCTACACCCATGTCTTCCATGGCTAGTGGATCAGCTTCTTTTCAAGGGTTCCCCTTTGGAACTGGGCATATTCCTAGTTCGAATCCTTCTTTAGGGTCCTTTCCGTTTACTTCTCAGACTCAGAGTTTTAACCCTTGGTCTGGAGGTGAGAATTCGACTACTTTATAGGATGGAACCCTGTATTTACAACAGTGGGGGCAGGGAATCAGTTTTACGCTGGTCACCAAGGGAATACTTCTTTCCCTTCGTCAAGTGCTTATCAGACTTTTTCCCCTCTTTCTAATGCCTGGAACCCCTATCAGGGGCTTTCCTCTTCATTCAATACTTCAGGAGGGGGAACTCGTCCGGTATTTGGTAACTCTGCGTTGGGAGGAGGTTCTTCTCCTTTTTCTACAAGTTCTTTTTGGCAACCTGGTGCCTTATCAAATCCAGGGTACTATTTTCAGAATGTTGGGAATTCATCCCATCAAGGATGGAATCCTCAGGCTCCTCCTTGTTTACCTTTTCTGGCATCTTTGAACTTTCCAGATTTTTCGAAATTGACGAATGATCCGATCCGATATAGTCCGGGGTGGCCTCCGATTCCGACCAAACTACCTTCAGACATTCCAAATTTTGAAGGCAAGAATGGAGAGGATCCAGCTGATCATATCACCACTTTCCATTTATGGTGTTCATCTAACTCCCTGATCGATGATTCGATTAGGTTGAGATTGTTTCAATGCACCTTAACTGGAAACGCTACCAAGTGGTATATTGAGTTAACTGGGGGCAGTTTTGCTACATTTGGAGATCTGGCTACTACATTTCTAAATCATTTCCAGTTGCCTGTCTGTTATGATGCCGGGACTGAACTCCTAGCTAATTTTAAACAGGATGACACAACCCACATTTTTGACCATATTCAGGAATGACGGAGAAGGAAGAGGCTTATTAAAGCTCATATTCCAGGAGAATTCCTTTTGGAATGGTTTTTGAAATCTCTGTAGTCAGATATTTATAAGGATGTATCCTTGTCCGGGGTATTTTCTGAGGAACAGGCCATTTTCATGGCCCAACAGCTTGAATTGATATATTCTTAGTCTGGTGTCCTTCATAAATATTTGCCCAATGCTCCTCACTCCAAATTAGATTTTTCCAAGACTAAGCTTGGTTCTCATGGTGATGGACTTATTGGGTCGATCAATAGTGGTGCAGCTAACCTGCTTACTCAATTGCAGCAATTGTTTATACAGTCTGCTCCTTCTGGTCAGGATGTGCCTGCTGAGTCATCGTCTTCTCAATCTTTGTCGGTAAATGCTGTCCAAACTTTTGACCCCAAAGGAAATCAAAAATCCGAAGGGAAGAAGAAGGGACGTAATAAGAAAAAGGGAAAGAATGGGAAGGGTAATGCAAATAAAACCAATGAGCATGTTGGTGAGGGTCCAAAGGATAAAAAGAAAGTGAATTTTCCATGCAAGTTGTGTGCTGGAGACCATCTTACACACCTTTGCCCTAAAATTCAGGATGCGCAGCGCTTGTTAGCTCAGCAGGGTTCTTCCAGTTCCCAGGCTGTGTTGACAAACCCTTTTCCCCAAGGGCAACAACTAGTCATTGGCGCGAATCAAAGTACTGGGGCTTCCTCTGGGGGCACCCAGGAAGGGGAAATCCCATCAAACATATACATGATGAGTGCTCACGCGGATATCGCTACGAGATCCCGTGACTATGGCGAAGAAGGGTCTTCGAAAGCTAAGGGTGCTCCCGATGCTACCGAGCCGCTTCATATTATGAGGCCTACTATTGAGCCTATACCTCGGATGCCAAAAGCATCTACTAAGCATACGACCATCAATCCAAATGCTAGGGCTTCCCAGAACTACTCTATTGTGGAAGATCTGGTGCAGAGTCCTTGTGCCATGTCAGCTCTTGAGGTGCTCCAGTCTTGTCCGGCTCAGCGCAATGCTCTTCTCACTACTATTGGGGCTGTTGATCCAAAGAACTCTCTTATGATTACATTCGATATGTATAATTTTAAAAAGAGACTCCCCCATCACATGGCTTTTCATATCAAATCGTCGTATCGAAAATGAAATATTTTTCGAACAGTCGTTGATGAGGGTGCTTCCACATGTGTGATGTCTCTCACATGCTGGAAGGGAATTGGATCTCCCGCAGCTATTCCATCTGCTACTCTTCTGACTACGTTTGATGGTCATTCTCACAGACCGCATGGTATTGTCCCAGCTTTTCCCATCTGTGTTGGGGTCAAAACTGTAAATATAGAGGTTGAGATAGTTGATGCAAGCTTGGACTACAACCTTCTGTTGGGGCAAAACTGGATTTATTAGATGGATGATATTGAATCCTCATTATTTCGGATTATTTGTTTCCCTCACGAAGGGAGGATTGTTACAGTGGACCAACTGGACTGTCCTCCTGTAGACCCGAATGCATCTACTGACTCAACTATTCCAAAGTTGGATAATACCAAGTCGCTTGTTAAGAATTTAGGGGTTGGAATGTATTCTTCCTTGATGGGTACTTTTGATATTCCACCTCCTACGGTACATATAAATGAAATTTCGTCCTCCAGCGCTCCCCTTCGAAGATATTTCTTCAAAACTCATTATTTTTCGGACCCTTGGACCTTGCCTTCCCCTACCGCCACATTAGCGGAAGGTCAAGTGGGTGGAATGGCGTTTCCTATGTCTGCAGCTGAGATTGCTTATTAGTCTATTGTTGACTCTGCAGAGTCCATTCCAGCTCCTCTTTCTCCGGAAGAGTTGGATGGAGATGTGGCTCCGGCTTGGACACTTAGTTCTTCTTCTGCCCAGGATTTCCTTGATACCACTCTTCCATCTGAAGAGGCCATCCTAGAAGCTATGACTGGTATATATAGACCGTGGGATGATTTGCATCATCGGTCCTACTTTTTACCTGATTTGAGCGAAGTTGAAACAAGTTTTCCAAGTCCTCCATCTCCTGGTCCTGTTCGCCCAGTCCTGAACCCTTTAGCACCAACACAGGTATATGCTGAAGGGAACATGGTTGTGATTTCTCCAACTATCTCGGTGAACATTTCCAGGGATCCCAATGTTATTGAGAATGTCTTCATCGGAGCTGAATTTTCCCCTGAAGAGATTCAGATTTACACCGATCTCTTCAAATAGTTTAGGGATGTATTTGCTTGTTCTTATGAGGAAATGCCTGGTATAGATCCATCTATTGTCCAGCATGATATCAAGACTTACAAAAACGCTAAGCCGGTGAGGCAAAAACTTCGTCCGGTCAATCCTAGGAAGGCTGTAGCTATCAAAGCTGAGGTGGAGAAGCTGCTTAAGGAAATATTTATTTATCCTATTCCTTTGACTGAATGGGTTTCAAATCCTGTACCCATAGATTAAAAAAAGGAACAATTCGAGTTTGCATTGATTTCAGAGACCTTAATAAAGCATGTCCGAAAGATAATTATTCCATACCATTTATAGATCAGATTATCGATGAGTGTGCCGGTAACGAGATTTTCTCCTTCATGGATGGTTTCTCCGGATATAATAAGATTACTATCCATCCTGAAGATCAGTATAAGACTGCCTTTATTTGTCCCTGGGGTACTTTTGCTTACAAGAAGATGCCTTTTGGTCTTAAAAATACTGGGGCTACATTCCAGCGGGCCATGTCATATGCCTTCCACAAAACATCAAACATATTATCGAGGCATATTTGGATGATTTAGCTGCTCATTCTCGAAAGAGGATGGATCGTCCTGCTCACCTCTGTCAAGTATTTGAACGATGTCGTTTCTACAAGATTAGGTTGAATCCGAACAAGTGCGTTTTCACTGTTACATCTGGTCGATTATTGGGATTCATTGTGTCTAGGGAAGGGATTAGGGTAGATCCCTTCAAGGTTGAGGCAATACTTCGGTTGCCTCCCCCGTCCTCTATTCGTCAACTTCAAAGTCTACAAGGAAAGGCTAATTTTCTTCGAAGATTTATCGTAAATTATGCTGAAGTTACCAAGGGATTTATGAGATTGTTGAAGAAGGGAGTTCCATTTTTTTGGGATGACTTCACTCAACGCTCATTCGATGCTTTGAAAAAATCATTGACCTCTGCCCCTTTATTGAGTCCACCTGATTATAGCAGGGATTTCCTTTTGTATCTTGCAGCAGCAGAATCTACCATTGGTATAGTTCTGGTTCAGGAGGATGATGCTCTTGTAGAGCATTTTATATACTATCTTAGTTGAGGATTGGTAGGACCTGAACTTTGGTATACTCCGATAGAAAAGTTAGCTTTAGCAGTTGTCCATGCTGTGCAGCGACTCCAACATTAAATTCTTCTACGAAAAACTTATGTTTTGGTAGCAGCCAATCCATTTCAGTTTGTTCTCAGTAGGCGAGTGATTGGGGGCAAATACAATAGATGGATTGTGATTTTTCAGGAATTTGATCTTGAGTTTATGTCTGCCAAGTCCAAGAAATCATTGGTTTTCATGGAATTGATCTCCGAGTTGCCCTGTGGGGATGAGATAGTCTATGATGAATCCTTCCCAGATGAACATTTGTTTCTTATCTCTCCACAGGATCCTTGGTATGGAAATATCATTGTGTATCTTCAGACTGCGAAGTTTCCCTCTACTTTTTCGAAAGATGAGCACCATAAGTTGCGTCACTTGGCTAAAAATTATTTGATCATTGGGGATTCTTTATACCGTCGAGGGTTTGATTCAATCCTGAGATGTTGCTTAACTCTCGAAGAAGCTGAGGCTATGCTGAATGATTGCCACAGTGGAGCTTGTGGTGGTCATTTATCTAGGCTTGCTACAACCCAAAAGATCTTGCGTGCTGGGTACTTTTGGCCTTCAATTTTCAAAGATTGTATGGAGTCGGTCAAAAAGTGTCATCCATGTCAAGTTTATACTCGAAAAATGCGTGCTCATCCAGCTCCGCTTTTTCCAGTCATTACTGTCGGTCCCTTTACAAAGTGGGGTATTGATTATACTACTTGTAACCCGCCTTCGGCTAAAGGTCACAAGTATATTATTGTAGCAGTAGACTACTTTACGAAGTGGGTCGAGGCTATGCCTACTTTTTGGAATGATGGTGAGACCGCAGCTCTTTTTCTTTTCAACCAGGTTATTGCTCATTTTGGTATTCCTAGAGATATTGTCACTGATCATGGTAGTCATTTTCAGAATAGCATGATCGCTGAGTTGGCTCTAAAATTAGGTTTCCGGCAGAAGCATTCATCTCCGTATTATCCTCAAGCCAATGGGCAAGTGGAAGCCGTGAATAAATCCTTGAAGACAATTCGTCAAAGGAAAATCAATAAAGCTCGATCCAACTGGCATATTATGCTATATCCTGCACTTTGGGCATACAGGACGTCAGTGAAAACTACAACTGGCTTTACTCCGTTTCAGCTAGTTTACGGGTTGGAATTCGTATTTCCCATTGAATGTGAGATTCCTTCTCTTAAGTTAGCTGTTGAACTTCTTCCTGACACTTCTAGTCTTTAGGAACGTCTCCTTCATCTGGAACATCTTGATGAGCAGTGTCGAGATGCGGCCACGATGAATGAAGCGCATAAAAACTGAGTTAAAGTTCAGTATGATAAAGCGGTCAAACCTAGGGTTTTTTCGGAAGGTGACCTTGTTTTGGTCTATGCCCAAGAAAAAGATGCCCTGGGGGCAGGAAAGTTTAAGGCTATGTGGTATGGCCCCTTCATCTTTAAAAAATTCCTTAAAAAGGAGCATATACCTTGGTTGATTTTGAAGGAAATGAGTTGTCGGAGCCCAGAAATGGGTTCTATTTGAAAAAGTATTATGCCTAGGCTTCGGCCTGACATTTTGCTTTTATATATAGTAGTTTTTCTTTGTACATATCTGGTTTTTTGATCTTTGATGCGATGGTGATGTTTTTGATCTGCTCTAGCAGGTTGTGTCGAATGTAATGAGTCCTTTTGGTTTCGCCGATGGTGCTAGTAGACACACCTAGAACTTGGCTTCCGCGGCTTGGGTGCTTCATCATCCATCCGGTCAGCTGTTAGTATCAAGAGGGGTCTGCATTGGTCCTGCTTCCAATAATATAGCAGAATACATTGCAATTATTTATGTACTCTCGGAGGCAATATCTTTGGGTGTTGATTCGTTGGTAGTTTTCTTGGACTCCCAGCTGGTGGTGTCGCAGTTGAACCATAATTATCGGGTTCGAGATCCATTTTTACTCCGATTGTTCTTGAGGGTACGTTTGTTACAAAGATCATTTCAATTTTTAACTTTCATTCATATTCCTCGAGCTGACAATTGGATGGCAGACAGATTAGCTAATCAAGCAATTGATTGGCATATTAATCATTCCATACAATAAAATTTAATCATCAAAAACATCATACAGTTTAATACATTTGTCACATCACATCAAATAATCGTTGTATATATATCATCAGAATGTTCAAAAAACTATACAAAATTTGGATTCATAAGTCATACAAAAAATTGGGCCTATGCCCGATCATGTTCAGTCTCAAAAAATATACATTCATTTGGTATATCATATCTATCTACTCTTGTGGTCCCTACCCAGAAGTTGTGTTCCTATAGAACACGATCGCAGTGGCAACTCGGCGGAATAACCGTACCCAGTCATGGGGTACTCCTACCACCCATCTCTGGATGGCTTCAGGCAGATCTTCCACTGCAGCCATTGGTACTTGGCAGGTTAATCCCTCCAAGTTCCTCTGTACAGCCTGGAGGGTCATGTCTGGATCTACTATATCCGCCTCGCCTCTGTGGTGCTTATGTCGTGGGTAACCCTTAGGTCGGACTAGTCCAATATCTGTATCATGATCATTATAAAATTGTAAGTCATTTTGAATCCACTCAAAAACATGTTTGTTTTCCACATTTTTTCACATATATTGAAAAAATCCAAAAAATTATATGAGTCAAAAATTGAAAACTTACCGATTGTGCCCCATGTCGCGCCTGGTGGAAGGACAAGGTCTGGATCGCTACGAAAATCCATCCCGGCATAGGGATAGTCTTTCACAGCGATGATTTGTTCTCCCCACCATTGGAAGAATTCATCATCCCAAGTGGTTCGGGGAACTTCACTTCCCCCCAGTCTCTTCATCAAGTTAGCCCATCAGGCAATTCTTGGGTCTCTCGGGCTACTGATAGAAGAGATCACTTTGGGTCTCAGCCCAGGAATCTTCTCGAAGAATAATGTCATCAAGATTGTGCCATATCCAAAATGTTTGGTCTTTTTTTTCTGGATAGAAGTCAATTGTTGCTTCATGTTCATCAATAGAGCTGTGCACCAATCATATAAATGAGTTAAGCATTCCATTGCTATACTCATTTGAGTCCTGGATGCCTGGTGTAGGGAAGCAGATCCCGCTACCCTGCCAATGGTAAAAAGGATAATTTTCATGTGCAAGTCTCTTAAATATTTGATAGCAATTTGAGTTCCAACTTTCTTGGACCCCTCTACGCAGTAGACGTGGCCGTAATCTTCCATGGTTAGCCCTCCCAAAGGCTTGCCATGTAAATCTACTGGCTCCCCCCTCCGGGAGAGTCCAGTGATAAAATAGATGTCTTCCACCTCGATATGTATGGGCATTTGATCTATAATGGAGCAGTCTTCTTCCGGTTCCCAATAATTCACAAGTGCTTCGAGCAACCGGACATTACTCTTCATATTTCGCATTTTGAAAAACTTGAGCAATCCACAATTTCGGAGAATATTGAGTGATACTTGGTCCTGCATTACTTCATTGTCAATGGCACTGTGCTCACATTCTCTCCAAGATATAGTCATCCTGCAAAAATTCAATAATTTGTTCATTAGATACGTGTTTTTTCATTTTGCGTTGCGCATACGCGACTTTCTTTGTACACAGTCGCATATATACGCGAGTTGGTCATTATAAACCCGCGTATGCGCAAACCCGTGATTTCAAACAAATATTTCTACGGTGAAAATTCATAAATTTTAAACTTATGAACGGAAAAAATGAATAACAACGATGGATTAAGAGCTTACCTGACAAATTCGGTGAAGTTTGACGGTTGATTGCACCTGTTTTGACGAAAGAGGTTTTTTCTCCAGAGCACTTTTTCCCAAATCAACAATGTAACAATGAACCAAATATGAGGTAACTTGTGTATTTATGCCCAAAATTGAAAATTTTTTGCAAAAAATTGTTTTTCTTATTTTTTCAATCTATCTTAAGTTGCATAACCCGGACACTTGGAAGTGCCCAGATTGGGATATTTTCAGGTACATTTTGACGAAGTTGAGATTTTTCCCGGTTTTTGATCCATGACTGCTGACCCGTCATGGTAGGTATATGATCTTTACTCGCATATAGGTTAGGGAATCCACTTTCCGTTGCAATTTTCATACTAGCCTCCATTCTGATCACTTGCCATAGGGTCGATCCCATCAGGTCATGAGTATTACACCCATTTCACTCGCCGATTATTTAATCATGACTTGCTGGTAGAGCCTTCCTTTACATGGGCTTCCTAGTTAGTTCCTCGCTAGAATTTGTTGCCCATGCTACGTTTTATGTAGGCTCAAGAGTCCTCTTTAGGCCCGCCATGACTTATGTGTTGAAGCTTCATTCTTCTTCTTCTTCACTATCATTTTTCTGGCTATTACCCTAGAGGCTCCCTGGTGTTGTTGAGTTTTATTACTGCATTGCATATTGGCTACTTGTTTATCCTGGCCTTTAGCTGGCTTCATTTTGGACTCGATGTTTAAGCCAACTTTTGACCTTGACTATCTGTACAAGTTAACCATTGCATGCACTTAGCTATCACGACTTGACACCCTTTTTTACCCATGGATGGAACATTCCTCTGAGTATCGCTTACCAGTTTCTGCCACCTTGCATTGAGCATAGGATCATTCCAATCCCAGGAACTAGTGCATCTGTTTCTTGATACTCATTCTATCCATTGCACCATAGCATTATTTTATTCCTTTTCAGGCTTATTATATGAAAAAGACAAAAAAATCAAATATAACAAAAAGAGCGGGAACGGGATATAACTTCGTAATTTGATGGCAGTACAGTGTCAGTTTGTCACCCTTGAACAAAGCACATACACTTATATATTTCCTTCATTTGGGATGGTTTTAGTTTTTGACCTAGGTTCAGCCTTTGCCTTGATTCACTGGTCAGTCCTCCCCCGGTTGGTTATCTCTTCTAATCATATGGAGAGTTTGTTTTGCCTCCTGCATAACAGACTTATACAGTGTCACTTTTTACTGCCATGGTCATCATGAGTTGTGCTTTTGTTCAAGGGAAGTCTAACCAGAGTCGGCCATTCTGCGGTGTCTCTTGACTCATTATTCAGTCGTCCTTCCCGGTTTTGTCAGTATCTTGTTCTATAACATCAGATGCTTTGGTCTTCTGCTCGTGCTGGTTTGAGAAGGTCTACATTGACTTCTTGTTGGCAGGTTTGTCTCTTATCGACTACGACATATTGCTCTGAGAGCAAACCTAGAGCCGCACCCTGGCCCTATTTCCATCATTGATAGGTGACCTTGTGCTTAGCATTTGATCATCATTATGGGTCTTTGACTGAGTGGTTTCCCCTGTGTTCGACGTCAGCATACATTATCACACTTGGGATTTGTGCAGTACCTTGATTTCCATTTGACCCTATTGGTGGATATCTCGCCTCTGTGTCAGATTTCATTATTGGTTGGTTCAGAGGGTTTCTTCCATGCACTAGCTTCATCTTGTGCATGTCAAAAATGTACTTCGGTTTGGTTTTGTCACTTTGCTTCGTTCGATTCCTTCCAAATCTTTGCCTTCGGGTTACACTCGCACTAGACTGATGTGGGATGCCTTAATGCCTTCCTTCCAGCAGATCTTTTCCCATCGACTACGACTCATTGCTCTAGGAATAAGGTCTAGAGTATTTTTGTTAGTACCTTAGGGTTTGCAGTCATCAGTGGCAGACTCTTCGCTATCGATAGTGGGGATTCATTATTGCCTCCTGATTGGTAGATTCTTTCAAGTGTTTGACTTCAACTCATTCATTCGCACTTGTTAGATTGTACTGGGGCACCTTAACACTCATTTTCATTATTGGTGGGTTGTCTCACGTTGGTTAACGGTACACATTATTGACCGGTAATCCAACGATTTCTCACATGGTCGACTTTAGCTCATTTATTCCCAATGTGTAGAATTGTGCCATAGTGATCGGCGAAGACCTCAGGTTGCATCAGCATTTTTCGGTTCACTTTTGACAGTCCATTCAGTTTCTGCCAGTGATGCCGTTCACCCTTATATGTTGCAGTGTCAGTATAGCAGCATCTTATATGTTGGATCCCGAGTTGTGTGAGTGTACCATGTATTCCACCCTTTATGATTTGGTACTTGGAGATTCAGTTACTTTTATGATCAGACATTTAGTTTTAGTATCATTGATCAACTTTCTATATGTGATACTTAGACATTGATTCTGACTTGTACTTCTGGGCCATGCTTAGATGATTCATAGTGTACTTTTAGTTCAGCTATACTTGTATACATTTTGGATCTATTCTGTACTTTCGATATGATGTATTTTTGACTGAGCATGGGTATGCCCCCCTTAGCATGAGTTGACTCTCTATTTCTTTCATTGGTTTTTGGCAGGCTGAAATCTGGTGAAGTCCTCTCTTGTCCTTGCGAAGTTCTTTCTATGTGCATAATATATTTCAGCCATCATGTACCCCTTCTGACCTCATATATTAGAGGGCATCTTTTATAGCATCATTTTTCACGCTCATGTGATTCATGATTGTCTTCATGGCCCCGGGCACCCATTCCCAGAGACTTGAACAAAATTCATAAAAAACAGTGTTAAAAATCCCATACACGGGTATGCCCAGACTTTTCCGCGTGTATACGCGAGTCCACATGTACTTTTCCGTGTATGCCATTAAAATTATTAAAATATATATAAAAAGTCCCTATTTTCGGGCTGGGTTGATGGTTACTCCAGTAGTTCAACCAACCCAGCACATGGCCAACTGTTTCCAACTGATTGAAACTACTTTGAGGGAGTATAAAAGCCCCTCATGTGCATGGCCTAAGGGAGAGAGAAATTTATAGACATTATACTCTATTGGAGCCCCAATTCAAGTCTGATTTCCCATGCATCCTGCACTTTCCCAGATTTTTACAGGAAACCCTTGTTTCCTGGAGATGTTCATCAGTTCATATGTCATTTTAAGTGAAAAAGTATTGAAAGTATCTTAGCGAGGCAAGGGTGGGACGGATCCAGACGACGGTCTATTCGAAGATCGTGGAAGGATTCAAGTGATCTCTCCACTTTTTATTACTGTACATGCTATTCGTAATGAAGAAGAGCCATCTTGTTACCAAATTCACGTGTTAATATATGCTTGCATATGTGAAAAGATTATTATTTAAGCATTTATTATTGTTTATATGATGTTTCACATGGATTTCACTGACATTTAGGATAAATATATGCTGTACAACTAGATTTTCGTGCACGTTTCTTCTTGGTTTTCAGGTTAAGGAGGAAGAAGGGTTGCTAGGGGTTTGGGCCCTGCGGGATCTACATAAAACGTAGGATTACAGGTGAGTTCTACTATCAATGTTATCTATTTTTTATCATACAAGTGTGGTTGTGTGAATCCTTCTTGAATATCATGCCCTGATCTGTGGAGGTTTTGACCCAACAATCCTATAGGGTGTTTTTTCTTGAAACACCTATTTTCTGATTCACAAACATGATTCCAATGATACAACAAAGATATTCCCCAATGAGTAGAGATCATATCCTTGGGTTCCCTAATAAGATGCCCCAGGTGTGTTGTAATATCCCTTTTTCAGGAACAGCTACAGATTGGGAATAATATGAGTTATTAACAATGTGGATCTACATCCATGTACCTCATACAGGTGTAAAAACACTTAAAATTCAGTAAAATATATAGCAGAAAATTTATACAACGTTTTACAAGGAAAAAGGTGGGGAAAAGTGATGTTTTAGGCCCTAAAATGTGTGTATTCAGAGATATGCATAAAAAAAATATGGGAAAGTGGTTGGATATGATATCTAGGGTTATGAGGGACTCCCATGTCGAATTTTAGATTAAAAAAAATAAGTTTTTCTAAGTTAAACATTTCCTCCTTTCCTAACTAGGCTAGAAAACCTTGATTTCCCAAGACTAAAATTATGCAGAAATTTACGGAAGCATGTGAGCGTGATTTTCTGAAGGGTATGACTGAAATAAGGTCTGAATATTGAAAAATAAGATCAGGGGCATAACTTATACACTTCACAGAAGAAGAATGAAATAATACAAAATAAATCCTCAAGAAAGAGGCGCTACAACCATGTAAAAAACATTGCATAACATTGACAGCGTTATTTTAGGGCTGAAGAAGTAGTTCATTGATTCTTCATATCTAGATCAGATCTGTACATAAAAATATAGATCCAATACAGATCCATGTACAAGAAGAGATGTTCTATACATTCCCCTTGGGGTTTTGCTCAAAACATGAAGCACCGGAAGTAGATCTGAGATCTAAAAATTCAGATCTACAGAATGATTTAGAAGTTATGAATAATACAAGTACATAGCAGATCATATCTGAAACAAAACATATATTTTTTTTCCAATCTATGGATCACCATAGTGAAGGAAGAATCCCAACATCGGAGATCTCTTCTCCAAAATGCAAGCAAAACACCCTGCAGCTGTAGATCTGCAAATAAAGTTGTCTTAGGGAGAGAGGCAGTGCTATAGCTTCTGAAGATGGTTTGGCCTAATGCAAAGATGTAGATCTAAATTATATTCAGCAAATGAACTCTTCCAAGAGGTTAAATGACACACTCACTGAGAAGAGCCACTGCTATCATCTAGATCTGAGCAGATCTAGATCTCCACTTGCTGCAACTCACAATACATCTCAACCCTCAACATGAGCATGAGCGGCGCTGTAATATAAGGTGAAACTTGGCCCAAGCCTGATAGTGGAGAAGTTAGCATAATTCTCCTTTAAGAGCTGCTCAAGGAAGGAGGTAGGATTCCTGAACAGGAATGCCCAACAAGGGATGTCTAAGCAGACAGACCTTCAGAAATAATATCTCCAACAACCTTTTCCTTGTTGCCCTCCTCTACCTTTTATAAGATAGGAGTCTTGCCAAACCCTAAACCACCTTGAATCACTTAACCCTTTTCACATTACAACCTCCTTCTAGAACTGCGTTGTCCCTCAAAGAGGTTCAATGCATCTAGACTGCGCTGTTTGACTTGGCCAAAGATGACCCATTCTTGTGATTTAACCCATTCACACCTGCAGGAGTTTATTTGTATAGCCCAGATATGTCTTTGTTCACATAGGCATTGATTTATTCTTGGTTTTCAGGAGTTTTACATGTCCTCCTTTACAATTTATTCATCAATACATGAAATGAAAAATAAACAAGGCAAACTTAATATTCCTATTAGCTGCAGCTAATTTAGGAATATTACAGTCCCCCCCTCCCAAATGTTGCTTGTCATCAAGAAACTACAAGGGTGCTACAAAATCTCCCCTCCTTCTCTTGTGGCCTCCTCATCTATTAGTCTCCACCATTTCTCTGAATCTTCTGCAATAGTTCTGTATTCCAATGGTCCTCCCTCAATGTGTAAGTTGGCCTTTGGTGAATAAACCCAAGGGCTCTCATCATGAAGAAGTGGAAGGTTTTTGGGGAAACCTTCTTGCTGATCCATGGCCTCCTCAAGATAGAAGTGATGAAAATCATGGGGATTTTCATGATCCATAAAAGACTCCCATCTCCGTGCTATCATCCAAATGATGTGGACTACCTCCCATCTTGGCAATCCATAGAAAAACTCCCCCTCAATACATATGAGAGGCATGTTACCAACAAATATATGGCTCACTTTATAAAGAGGCAAGTGATCTATCATGGTGGCCATACAAAATCTCATGCTCCCATTGAAGCATGCAATGCAAAAAGAATGGGGCACATTCAACAAGTTTTCCTCTCCTCCAACTATGCCCCCAGCAAAGATAAGGACATCTTCAGCTTGTGGGATTATGATTAGGATCATGCTAGCTACCATGTATGATAGATGAGAAGGAAGATGTTCCCTCATGTGCAACCAACACAATTTTATCCTTAAGTGCCATAGGATAATATATGACAAGTGCCTTCCCCAACACTTGTTTTCTGCCTCATGCCTTTGGAATGCTTGGAGAATGTACATCATAGTTGGTGTATAGGAATCACACCATGAAGAATATAATCGCTTCCCAAGACTCTCCAAGGAGTAACCTACATCAACATAGTTCATGGCCTTTAGCGACCCATGAAACCCATCATACTTAGTGCCCCATCTTGGCACAATATCCTGAAAATGAGTGTTAGAAAAATATAAGCATATAGGAGATATATTATAATGCTCAAAAGTACAAGCCTCTCTATATACTTGTTTTACTTCAGTGGGGTAACTCATGGATGAGTTCCCTCTCACACTCAAAGAATAAGGAGATGTGAATGATGGCTCTTCCCAAGAGCTATGTTCCTCCTCCTCTACCAAGTAATCCATGCACATCTTCATGTGAGAGTGCACCTCTTCTTTGAAACCTTCCCATATGAATCCACCCAAGAGAGTATGATATGCTTTGACAAAACCAGTGGGTTTGGAAAGCAAGATCTCATAGATGGCATCAAGTAGTCCCTCCTTGAGTTTGGAGTCACTAACCAAAAGAATAAGATTATAGAAATATATAACTCTATCTACCACCTTGAACGTCTCATCCTTTACTTCCCCTTCAAGAACCCCCCATGTGAAAAGGTCCTTGGAGTATTACATCATGAGTTGGGAATCCCAACAAGGATCCAAGCTCTCCAAGAATGACAACACTGTAGAGGTTTGAAATACTACCCCTGTCATATCATGGCTCCTATCTTTGACATCCTTGATATCAAAATCATATATCGGAGTATCAAAATCTCCTCTTTGCTGCCCCACTTGCAGCTGATCTTGTTCAAGACAAGATTGAAGCACATGGAAATCAACTTCCCCTCGGAAAGTCCTTGTCTTCCAAAACTCCCCCCTTTTGGCCCATTCATACAAGAGGGATAGGATCCCCTTGCTATCTTAAGAAATCTCCTTTGTGAATGAAGAGATTATGGGCTTCCCCAAAGGTATGGAGTTACCATGTGCCCTTATGCTCATGCCATCATAGATCTTTGATTTCTCCTTTCTTAGCGTAGATTTCTGAGTGGGAGTTAGCAATGCCCCTTTCAAGAAACTACTCATCTCTCTCCTGAATTCATGAGAGATTATCTACGCTATGATAGCTTCTCCCAAGGCTCCCTCCTTATCCAAGTATGTATATGATGCTCATAGTTGAGAGAACACTTTAGATTTCCTCCTATCAAGAGGTGCTCTTGGTAAAGTACCTCCTTGCAAAGAGGTGTCAAGGTATAGAGTAGAAGGTGGATGCATATAGACAGATTTTTCCCCACCCTTAATGCTTAGTTCCTCTTGCCTTCTTTGTGCCTCCAAGCTTTGAAACAAAGAAGTGTTCATGCTCTTCATCATCTGATGTCCTTCCTCCTCTTTTCCTCCTTCTATCTTCAAGATCTCATCATTTGACAATGATGATGCACGATGCTCATTTGCTATGACAAGAGCTCTATGTGTGAGATCTTGTGGAACTCCTTACAAGAGTGCAATAGTTTCTTCCCTTGGAGCAAGTGCTCCAAATTCTTCTTCATGAGGTGCTTGAGGTGCTTCTGTTTTAACTACGTTATCATCTCCTGCCTTCTCCTCCTCTTCAATAACTGAAATTGTCCCATCATCAATGAGAGACATTAGATCTTGGTCAACTATTGAAGGAGAAACCTTCATGCTTTCCTCTTGATAAGAGGACCCTTCACTCAATTGAGATCTCGCCCTTGGCAAGGCATCAAAAAAACTTACACCTTCTCCCATATTATTCAGAAATGGAGTTGGATTCATAGACCCTTCCAACTCATGCAAAGATTCATCTGATGTGGTTTGACAATATCAACAAAAGATGATACACATGGAGCTTCATCAAACCTTTCTATCAATCTTTCAATAAACCTTGGATAAGTAGGTGTATTGGAATTCTTCAAGGAAAAAGACTCAAACAACCACCAAGCATATTCCTTACCTTCAAAATGTAGCGTTGCTGCTTTGATGGCTTCAATCTCTGAAAATTGATGTTGTTGCACAAAGTCATCTAGATCCTTCACCCAAACCCTGACTGGACATTTAGGTGATCCATCAAATATAGATATATAAAATCTACCCTGACCATGCTGCTCCTCCTTTGTGGCTTTTCCCTCCTTGATCTTGCAAAATCCTTGGAAGTTCAAGTTATCTTGAACTCCTTGGACTGAGCTTCATACTCCTCTAAATACTCTCTAAGAGTCTCCTTCTTAGGAACAACTAATTTCTTCTTCTTCATGAAGAAATCACAGACAGAATGCTGAAGATTTGGTGATATGGCTGAGTGCACATATTCATGAGATGAGGATTGAGAATATTTCTCATGTATAGATCTTTTAGATCTGATCAGAAGATCTTTCTTCTCTTGAAACTTTCTAGGAGTTTCATTGCTTCTTCTTTCTTCTTCTTGTTCAACCTCCTTGGAGAGGTTCTTCTTAGATCTGAAAGATGATAAGAATAAACCCATATTCTTCATCATTCTGACCTTTCTCCTTGCTGGAATACCACTGTAAATTTCCCTTTTCAAGAATATCAAAATCCTATTCTAGAGATTGACTACAGGGGAATTTACTGGATATGTCACCTTTGAAAAAAGGATGAGATCCAGAGGCTACCTGGAAATCTATAGACTATATCTATAGAGCTTGAAATATTCCTCCTTCAGGGATTCAGCACTTTGGCTTGAAGCCATAGGCTGAGCCAAAGATCTTGCTTTGATACCACTGTAATATCCCTTTTTCAGGAACAACTACAGATTGGGAATAATATGAGTTATTACCAATGTGGAGCTACATCCATGTACCTCATACAGGTGTAAAAACACTTAAAATTTAGTAAAATATACATCAGAAAAGTTATACAGCATTTTACAAGGAAAAAGGTGTGGAAAAGTGAGGATTTAGGCCCTAAAACGTGTGTATTTAGAGATATGCATAAAAGTAATATGGGAAAGTGGTTATATGTTATATCTACGGTTATGAGGGACTCCCATGTCGAATTTAAAAAAAAAAAAAAGCTTTTCTAAGTTAAACAGTTCCTCCTTTCCTAACTGGGCTAGAAAACCCCGATTTCCCAAGACTAGAACTATGCAGAAATTTACTGAAGCATGTGAGCATGATTTTCTGAAGGGTATGACTGAAATAAGATATTAATATTGACAAATAAGATCAGGGGCATAAATCATACACTTTACAGAAGAAGAATGAAAGAATATGTAAGAAATCCTCAAGAAAGAGGTGCTACAACCATGTAAAAAGATTGCATAACAGTGACAACGTTATTTTTAGGGTTGAAGTAGCAGTTTATTGATTCTTCAGATCTATATCAGATCTATAAATAAAAATATATATCCAATACAGATCCATGTACAAGAAGAGCTTATCTATACATTCCCCTTGGAGCAGGGATAATTTTAGGGGCGAATTTTAGCCCAAAGGCGAATTTTAAGGGATTTTCAATTTTAATGGGGCTAATTTTTTACATAAAACCCATTTTCTATAGTTTAAAAAGTTAGCCCAATAAATATTTTAAAAATAATTAATAATTAAGTATTAGCCCACAAAAAGAGGGGCGCATAACCCTGGAAAAATGGAATTCGCCCGATTTTTTTTCTTATGGAGCAAATTTCCATGGCATTCGCCTGGATTTACAGGGTTCAAATGGGGAGTTACAGTGATTCGACCCAATTTTTTCAATGGTTAGGAGAGGTGGCTGGCCGCTGGACACCGATCTTCTTGCTGGCTGAGCCAGGGCGACCCTCTCTGGTCCGTTCGTTGTTAGGGCCCTTCCAGTTGGTATATAGCAGAGATATGCAGTTCGAAAAATATGGTATTGGTGTTCTTGCGGGAGATAACAGTGTCACAGAGCCGCGCTCGACCTCAAGCACACGCCGGATCTACAAGTTCGCTCAACCTCTCAAGCGCACGCCGGATCTCGCTCAACCTCTCAAGCGCACGCCGGATCTCAAGGGCACGCCGCTTTTGCTAGTCTGTTCAAGGGTATGCTATTTGTACATTGAATACGATTCTCTGGAGGAGTTTCTGAAACCTGGTGTTGTCACGACAGTAGCTGTAAGCAACATAACGTTTTCTGAGTTGATGGTGTACAAAGTTCGATTGCATTAGCTATTATCCACCTCTCTTCCCCTTTACTTTCTCCACTTTACCAGTTGATGGTGTACAAAGTTCGATTGCATTAGCTACTAAAGTCTCTGGATTACATGAGATATAACTGCACATTGCAGACAACACAAGAAGTTAAATAGGCTTATCGGTTTTAGGGTTCTTGACATGGAACATGTGTTCGCTTCTCTAGAATGCAGGGTGCTTTCCTTACTAGGTTAGTAATATAATGGTAGAGTAAATAAATGCAGAGACCCTTAAACTGCTACCCTTAATGATCAGCTTGGTGGTTATGGTTGACTTTGTCAATAAGCTCATGTTGCGTTCTCTGTATCTCTCTATTTTCATCAGCTTGAGTAATGACTAGTAAACAATATGTTTTATTTCCTATTGTCTATACCTGGTTCTCTCTCTTTCTGAATTTTATTCTTTTCTTAACGTATATCTAAGTTGAACGCACATCTGTTTCTCATCGGCGCTGGAATATTGTATTTACACTTATTTTATTTCTTCATTAGTGAATCAACCCTCCATCTTCAGAATAAAAAATGAAGGTTAAAGGACGGATTTTCTAACTTCTATTGTGGCCACGTTTGTTTGGTAGTTGTTTAGTCAAAATTGGCGAATCCTGTAAAAAATATGGGTCAATCTTTAGGCGTCAACAGGTCTTTACATCAGCTACAGGTCACTGATGGTGAACGCATCCTGTATCCATGTGTTTCTTCTGTCTTCCCCACTTTGCTTCTGGTTTTCTTATTTAACAATACAAACTTCCCTCTATCTATGCTGAACTTGTCACTTTTGTTGGCTTATTATACAAGTTGAAATCTCTCGATCAAGGCTTGAGTCTTAAAAGTCACCCATCCAGCCAGAAAGGAAGACCTCCCTACAATCATTAGTAGGTCATCCCAAATAACATCCCGCATCATTTTGGAAAATTCAAAAGGCAAAACCATCGAGCACAGGGGATTTCCTGTCCCTCTTGCAGAGAAAATTAAATAGATCTCCTTTAGAATAGTCATCGCCAAGCATGTATCTTTTTGTAGACCAAATCTTGTTTGGACCAACCTTTCGGCAGGCCTCCTTTGCAGCCTTGACATGTTCAGTGCAATCATACGCAGAAAAGTAATTGTGGAAGTGAAAACAAACATGGAGCTCAGACTAGAACATGAACTAATATAAGTGAGAACATGTCTTGAAGTTGAGAGTGATCCTTGCAATGGTCTCTTGCAGGAGCAGGTTGCCAGGCTTGAGCATTGAGTTAGGTGTATTGGTAGTATAAAGTCAGGGATGTTATTGATAGATTTCTAAGATTTGCTGACCATATTTATTGAGCTGCTCATGTTCCCATTCTATCAGCCCTGCATGTACTATGAGATGTTAAAATCTGCGAATCCTGTAAAAAATATGGGTCAATCTTCAGGCGTCAACAGGTCTTTACATCAGCTACAGGTCACTGATGGTGAACGCATCATGTATCCATGTGTTTCTTCTGTCTTCCCCACTTTGCTTCTGGTTTTCTTATTTAACAATACAAACTTCCCTCTATCTATGCTGAACTTGTCACTTTTGTTGGCTTATTATACAAGTTGAAATCTCTCGATCAAGGCTTGAGTCTCAAAAGTCACCCATCCAGCCAGAAAGGAAGACCTCCCTACAATCATTAGTAGGTCATCCCAAATAACATCCCGCATCATTTTGGAAAATTCAAAAGGAAAAACCATCGAGCACGAGGGGGATTTCCTGTCCCTCTTAGAGAAGCCCTCATGATCTCACTAGAATGATCGACTAGCCAAGCATGTATCTTTTTGTAGACCAAATCTTGTTTGGACCAACCTTTCGGCAGGCCTCCTTTGCAGCCTTGACATTTTCAGTGCAATCATACGCAGAAAAGTAATTGTGGAAGTGAAAACAAACATGGAGCTCAGACTAGAACATGAACTAATATAAGTGAGAACATGTCTTGAAGTTGAGAGTGATCCTTGCAATGGTCTCTTGCAGGAGCAGGTTGCCAGGCTTGAGCATTGAGTTAGGTGTATTGGTAGTATAAAGTCAGGGATGTTATCTCTGTAAATAATAGTGTCAAGACAGGAAAGAAAACTAGAACAGAATGAAAAACAGGGTCTCCCGATCAAGTTTTTGTACTGTGATCTGTTCATAAGTTTATATATTAGATTTTCTGGCCATAAATATTTTGAAAACAATTCTTAGTCTTCATTGGTTTGCCTTAACCCTTTCAAGAATGAAGTTATTAAGAGATCTGTGGTGGGTAAATTTCCATCCATGGGGACTTCATTTTCTATTTGCATGTCTCATGAGTGTTGTTAGCTACAATCAAGTGCAATATTATTCTCGGCATCCAGTAGCTCTTAATATCGCAGGTTTGTGGTTGCACAGTGGTAAAAAATTATGCATATAAACTTTCTATCAAGCACAACTGTGAAATTATTTGTCCAAATTAATTAACTTCAGACAGACAAAGAAGTTGAAAAATTGGATAGTCTAGCCTAGACCTGCCTGCAAATGGCTGGTGGCTCTCCCACTTTGTTACATGTTTTGCTCTCCCACTTACATGCTCTTTTTTGCTGAGTGCTCTTGCCTTGCTAATCCCACTATAACCTAAATGCCCTTTTTTATGGTACCTTTACCTTATTTATTAGTACCGACTTGTCTACCTGCCCTTTTAATGCTGGGCACCCTTGTGTATTACTGAGCCAGAGGATTTGCATGGCCTTCATAGAGAGGCACTGCTTACATCTTTTCATGCATGGAATATATAGGACCACTGCCAGCCTCTGTCAATCCTACCACATCGTTTTCCTTCATTTTACTCACCCTGTATCTTACTTTGGCTCACATCCGATCTTTGATATCTTATATGCTTATTTTCAAGCTTCATAATCCTTGCAAATTACACCTTAAACCTTGGCTTGTCCTTTAGAGATAATGGAAATGGAAAGAACAGAATATGAAGGATTCTGATCCCTAGAAGAATTTTTTTTAAGAACACCACGATGCATTTTGACATAATATAAAATTATCATATGTCGTCTTGGCTTCCGGAATCAGGGAAGCAAACATGCTACCTGAATAATGTTCTTGTTTACGCAATTTCATTTTTCATAAGATGTCACATTACTGCGGTATGATATGACTCTCCGAAATTAAGCCATTCGAGGGTTTATTGTCTATAGCCATTTTACCATTTCATTTTAATATGTATGCAAATTCGTTCCTTCACATAATATGAGTACCAAACCCAATCCCAATTCATTCATCATATTATCATCAAACCTGAATGCTAGCCACAAGATATGCATGTTGACCTTCTAAGTCTACAGCAAAAGTTTCTAATGACATGAGATTTTGATTTTTGGTTGTCCTACTTCAAGGTTCGAGTTGACACCCACATTGACAACATGGCTTTGTTGGACTAAAAAATTTTATAGGTTAAGTTTAATTAAAAAAAATTCATATAAAATCAAGCATTTTGAATGGCATTAGGAGATGGCGATAAAGATTTCACAGGGCAATCATAGGTGCAGTAGCCAAAGAAGATGGGTGGCAAAATAAACTTATTGATTCATTAACAGTGGAAATGAAAATGCTCTTTGGTGAAATGCTCCTCATGAATCTTTATCCTTATCTTTGCTCCCAGAGCATTTGTCCAGCTAAAATTATTTCTTTATATGCGAGAAAAATCACCAAGTCAACAACCACCTTAGATCTCATAGGACTATAGTGAAAGGAAGGTATTGATATAATAGATGGCTTGGCTCATGCCATTATTGAAGCAAAACGAAAATAATCCAGATGTAAATTGTTTTTAATTACCATAATTGCTAGCACCCAAAGATATCTTTATAACATAATTTAAAGTGGAATAACAAGTTTAGTTTTTCCCTCAAGAGCACCAAAATGAAGACATGCTTATTTTCAAAATAATATTGCACTAAACTTGTCTATTTTATGTCCTTGTTCGTGGTCATCTGATAATAGTAGCAAGATTTGGTCGTACTGCCTTTCCTGTAAGGAAGTATGTCTGTAGTATGGATACACAATATTTTCCATACAGTACACATACAGTCCTGATTGTACAGCTGAAGCAAAAAAAAGTTCTAAATTTAAAAAAAACCCTAAAATTGGATGAAACCCTATAAATACCCACTAAATCAAAAATCCCA
The DNA here is from genome assembly GCA_034641835.2 of Pinus albicaulis. Taxonomy (NCBI): domain Eukaryota; kingdom Viridiplantae; phylum Streptophyta; class Pinopsida; order Pinales; family Pinaceae; genus Pinus; species Pinus albicaulis. The sequence goes on from JAXQQM020063268.1 coordinate 179,165, forward strand.
AGGACAGATTGTTTTCTCTAATCCATTGTGCATTACTAAGGTTGAGATTCATCCAATACAAACTTCCCTCTATCTATGCTGAACTTGTCACTTTTGTTGGCTTATTATACAAGTTGAAATCTCTCGATCAAGGCTTGAGTCTAAAAAGTCACCCATCCAGCCAGAAAGGAAGACCTCTCTACAATCATTAGTAGGTCATCCCAAATAACATCCCGCATCATTTTGGAAAATTCAAAAGGCAAAACCATCGAGCACAGGGGATTTCCTGTCCCTCTTGCAGAGAAAATTAAATAGATCTCCTTTAGAATAGTCATCACCAAGCATGTATCTTTTTGTAGACCAAATCTTGTTTGGACCAACCTTTCGGCAGGCCTCCTTTGCAGCCTTGACATGTTCAGTGCAATCATACGCAGAAAAGTAATTGTGGAAGTGAAAACAAACATGGAGCTCAGACTAGAACATGAACTAATATAAGTGAGAACATGTCTTGAAGTTGAGAGTGATCCTTGCAATGGTCTCTTGCAGGAGCAGGTTGCCAGGCTTGAGCATTGAGTTAGGTGTATTGGTAGTATAAAGTCAGGGATGTTATTGATAGATTTCTAAGATTTGATGACCATATTTATTGAGCTACTCATGTTCCCATTCTATCAGCCCTGCATGTACTATGAGATGTTAAAATCTTTCTCTTGATAACCAAAAGATATTCTTCCTTTCTGCTGATTCGGAACTTGTTCTAGAAAGCAGTAGTGGAGGAAAATCAAAGATACAATATTAGAGACTAAAATGTGACAATCCTTGCCATTGAGGAAAAGTTTGTTGAATATAACCCACGCTTCCAAGGCCTGTTCTGCCATCTGGGATAGGTCTATCGTTGTTCTTCCAAAGCCAAACAATCTCTTGACCCTATTCTGCTGCAATATCCTTGATGGACTGGAGCTTTGTTATCATCTCTGTGTGCTCTATCTTTGGTTCTTTCCTCTTCGTCAAATTTTAGAAAACTAAAAATGTTACAGATTATTTGGATGTAATTTTTGAATAAATTTGATGAATAGTTTGATTTGGAAATGATATATTTCATGCAGAAGAGAGACAAAAAAAGGGCATCAACAATGGCTCCAGAAAAATTTCGATATAGATAATCATGCTATAGTGACAGAGCTCAGTGTCTCCTATACCCAGGGTTTTGATTTTGTTGAAAAGTATACAGCCTCGTTGGCCACTGCAGTCCCCCCTCTGGACCCATCCTTGCCTTTTGAATTACAAATCAGCAGAAGCCGAGGCCAGTGTCATTCTTAAAATACATCACTGCATAGGAGATTGCATATCTGTCATGTCCCTATTCTTGGATTGTACCAGAAAAAATTGTCAGCCCGAATCCATGCCCACTATACCACGTACTAACCGCTACAACCGAAGCAACCTGCCCATATGGAATGTAACAGGCATTCTGAAGGCAATATGAGGTGTGATGTTTGTGGTATGGTGTACAGTTTTGGATCTTGTCCAATTTATGGCTACGTTCCTGTGGATAAAATATAGCAAAATGCTCAGAGGTCCTCCGGGAGTAAATCATCATCCAAAGGCCCTTGCTCATGTCACTCTTGATCTTCAAGACGTCGCCATCGTCAGAAAGGCTACAGAAAGGCTATTGACTTGTTCTTCATATCTGCTTTTGAAGTCTTTTTGGTATTGATAGCGTCTGATCTGATTATCAACATTTTTATTACTGTGCAAACTGCAAACAGTTAATGATTTTGTTACTAGGATGCTTAGCGCAGGATTTGTGCATTATTTTGAACGTTTATATGGTAAGTTGTCATTAATTTGGTGTTTTTATTCACCGGCCTATCAATTTATCTGTACATTGTGTTACCAGAAATGGTAAATTAGAACGAGAAATGGGACTAGAGGGTTTCATGGGATAAAAGATGCGACTACCCTGCTATGTATATAAAATGTTTAGCAATGTAAATAATAGTGTCAAGACGGGAAAGAAAACTAGAACAGAATGAAAAACAGGGTCTCCCGATCAAGTTTTTGTACTGTGATCTGTTCATAAGTTTATATATTAGATTTTTCTGGCCATAAATATTTTGAAAACAATTCTTAGTCTTCATTGGTTTGCCTTAACCCTTTCAAGAATGAAGTTATTAAGAGATCTGTGGTGGGTAAATTTCCATCCATGGGGACTTCATTTTCTATTTGCATGTCTCATGAGTGTTGTTAGCTACAATCAAGTGCAGTATTATTCTCGGCATCCAGTAGCTCTTAATATCACAGGTTTGTGGTTGCACAGTGGTAAAAAATTATGCATATAAACTTTCTATCAAGCACAAATGTGAAATTATTTGTCCAAATTAATTAACTTCAGACAGACAAAGAAGTTGAAAAATTGGATAGTCTAGCCTAGACCTGCCTGCAAATGGCTGGTGGCTCTCCCACTTTGTTACATGTTTTGCTCTCCCACTTACATGCTCTTTTTTGCTGAGTGCTCTTGCCTTGCTAATCCCACTATAACCTAAATGCCCTTTTTTATGGTACCTTTACCTTATTTATTAGTACCGACTTGTCTACCTACCCTTTTAATGCTGGGCACCCTTGTGTATTACTGAGCCAGAGGATTTGCATGGCCTTCATAGAGAGGCACTGCTTACATCTTTTCATGCATGGAATATATAGGGCCACTGCCAGCCTCTGTCAATCCTACCACTTCGTTTTCCTTCATTTTACTCACCCTGTATCTTACTTTGGCTCACATCCGATCTTTGATATCTTATATGCTTATTTTCAAGCTTCATAATCATACCATTCTGCAACAAACCTTATGGCTTGTCAACCCGAATGTGCAATGGGAAAATTGAAGAATATCGAAGAGTTTACATTCTGAATTTTTTTTTTGGGAACACCACGATGCATTTGACATAATATAAAATTATCATGGGTACTGGCTCAGTATCAGGAAGCAAACATGCTCTGTGTCATGTTCTTGTTTCTGCAATTTCATTTTTCATAAGATGTCACATTACTCTGTTATGATGACTCTCCCGTCGCCATTCGAGGGTTGATTGTCTATAGCCATTTTACCATTTCATTTTAATATGTATGCAAATTCGTTCCTTCACATAATATGAGTACCAAACCCAATCCCAATTCATTCGTCATATTATCATCAAACCTGAATGCTAGCCACAAGATATGCATGTTGACCTTCTAAGTCTACAGCAAAAATTTCTAATGACATGAGATTTTGATTTTTGGTTGTCCTACTTCAAGGTTCGAGTTGACACCCACATTGACAACATGGCTTTGTTGGACTAAAAAATTTTATAGGTTAAGTTTAATTAAACAAAATTCATATAAAATCAAGCATTTTGAATGACATTAGGAGATGGCGATAAAGATTTCACAGGGCAATCATAGGTGCAGTAGCCAAAGAAGATGGGTGGAAAATAAACTTATTGATTCATTAACAGTGGAAATGAAAATGCTCTTTGGTGAAATGCTCCTCATGAATCTTTATCCTTATCTTTGCTCCCAGAGCATTTGTCCAGCTAAAATTATTTCTTTATATGCGAGAAAAATCACCAAGTCAACAACCACCTTAGATCTCATAGGACTATAGTGAAAGGAAGGTATTGATATAATAGATGGCTTGGCTCATGCCATTATTGAAGCAAAACGACAATAATCCAGATGTAAATTGTTTTTAATTACCATAATTGCTAGCACCCAAAGATATCTTTATAACATAATTTAGAGTGGAATAACAAGTTTAGTTTTGCCCTCAAGAGCACCAAAATGAAGACATGCTTATTTTCAAAATAATATTGCACTAAACTTGTCTATTTTATGTCCTTGTTCGTGGTCATCTGATAATAGTAGCAAGATTTGGTCGTACTGCCTTTCCTGTAAGGAAGTATGACTGTAGTATGGATACACAATATTTTCCATACAGTACACATACAGTTCTGATTGTACAGCTGACGCAAAAAAAAGTTCTAAATTTTAAAAAAACCCTAAAATTGGATGAAACCCTATAAATACCCACTAAATCAAAAATCCCAAGGACAGATTGTTTTCTCTAATCCATTGTGCATTACTAAGGTTGAGATTCATCTAATACATGTGATTCTAAAAACTATTATCTGAAATTCATCTGGAGAGAAGACTCATTGTGCTTTTGGGCCACAGTTCTCTATTTTTCTGGGTTGCATTTGTGGGCTACATTTTGGCTTTGTTTGTAGGGTGTGTTTCTGGGCCATGATCCCCAACCTAGGCTGAGTATTTGGGCTGTGACTGAATTTATGGGGTGTATTTTTTTACTGTGTTTCATCCTTCAAGTTTCAAAGTTTCAAACTCCATCAATGAGTAATCTTGATTCTTATCTATCATAGGCTATAGCTACCAATTTGTATTGTGGTAGGAAGAAAGTTGTTAAAGTATACATCACAGCTTCACAAATGACCTTCCACAATGCACTTAAAGGAAGAAAGTTAACTTTGTGAAGTTGCGGTTCAAAGTTTCGAACTCCATCACCAACTTTATACAGCAAATGCATTAGCTACAATCATTGGGAAAATAGGTGATTGGGATGTTTTAGTAGCTGGTATTGTATTTGCTGCAATTGAGGGAATTGGCATTGTTGTGTATAGAAACCCCATACCCATAGCCAAGCTACAGTCTCTAGTTACAGAAAACTTCTAGAAAGCGAGAGTCTACTTAGGTATTTTTTTAGATGCCTTCAAACTTGGAAGCTACAGATTATAACACAAGTGACAAAGCCGCAGATGGATGCTATTTTTCAATTCTGAAATTTGCATAAGTAAATAGAACATTTGATATTCATTCCAGTGCCACAATTTCATACACCACTAATATTTAAATGGGATGTCACTTATCTCCTGTACAGTTACAACCAGTGCAAGCTATTGCAAGGGCCTTCTATCCCTACACGTGGAGATTAATTATAAAGCACATAATGGATGCCACTTTTTCAACATCTTTGTTTATTAATAAACAGATCCAGGGTAATTTGGGGAAAGAGCTTGAGGGTTTGATTCTTTTTAGACACAGACAGAAAATGAAGAGACCACTCAGGTTGAATTCAAAGGGGGAAAATTTGGTGGTCTACTGAAACATGCAGAGTGGCATCATGTGGCAGGAAACCATCGGAAAGGACATCATGCCGGATGTTGTGTATATGTATCAATTGTGGAGCAGAATAACAATGGGAACAATAATTCAAATCCTCAAGTTCATGATGATGAGAAGATTTAAAGTAATTTGTTTGTGGAAAATGGTAGAAAGAACAGTCAATCTGTTTCAGAGCATGCGGCATGTCTTGATGAGGCAAAAAAAGTCTTATAAAAGTTTTGATAGAGGTAAGAGAACTCAAGGAAAACAATGAAGGTTGGGTTGATGAGTTGTGCAAAAATTTACTGTATTGGTCATTCTCTAGAGAGGGCATTAAGGCATAGAGCAAAAATTGGGATCTAAATGTTGAGTGGTAGGTAAAACATTATGGATTCCAGGTGGTAGGATATGTTTGGGCCACATGAAATGGATTTTCAAGCCGCTCAAAATGCAAATGACAAAGATTCCTTACATTTGGAGGTAGATTCCTTTAGAAAATATCTTTAAGAAAAGTAAATATCAATGAAAGCCCCCTCATGATTTCATCCTGACTTGAAACACCAGTTTGATACTACCATAGAGAAGTTAATAGCTTACATTGAGGAATTCATTTAATATTATACTTTGGAAATTGTTCCTTGCATGGAGAGATTGTCTTATCTTGATACAATCCTCCTTTTTCTTATTAAAAAATAGAATGTAGTTAATTCTCATAAGTGAACCTGGTTCATAGATGTTTTTTTAAGCTTGATTCTGATTATGGAAATTCATTGGAAAAATAAGCTATAATTTCTTTGGACATGTTCCTCAGAGAAATATTCAATTACGAAGAAAAGGAAGTAGACCTTATAAGTTATAAATGAAAAGTAAATGTGATGAATTCAAATAAAACCTCAAAATGAAGAATAAATTAGGGAATTGTAGGACCTTTTATGTAAATTTTATGAGAATTTTAAATAAATGAGAATGGATAACAGAAAAATAAGAACTAATATTGAGTAGACAGAAAGCAAATTGTTGTCAGTTAGAGAAAATCTGATATTTAAGACATCTGATATTTTTGTTTCTTGTATCATGATGATTGTTTTATTTTCCTTTTTAATTCGATCTTTGAGATATCTCTTCTTAATCTAGTTCCTTGACATTTTGTAAATGGCATGTATACGTTGGCAATGATGGCAGTTATACAATTGTCGTTCATATTCTTCATTTCTCAAAAAGTAAAAAGCATTTGTTTGATGCACTTAGTTTCTTTTTTGCATTCATAACATTAAAGGAACTGGAAAGAAAAACTTGCATTTGCATGTAGGATTGTGTTTTTTTTGCAAAAAAGGAACATTAGGAAATCTACATTTAGTTTTGTGCTCAATGTTTTCTTTTGTTCATTGATTTGCTTGCTCACAAAATTATTTGCTCTCTTCCCTTTGTAGCTAGGTCTTTCATTGAAAAACTAAAAGTGAAAAGTTTGCTTATCATTCTTAGTTTGCATTTATGAATTTCAACATACATCATCGCGGTACCATTGAAAGGAAAATTGTTAAGCAAGATCAACATAAAATTAATCTCAATTTACCTAAAAATGCATTGGAACCATAACAATAACATTTAGAAGGTCTAGGCTAGAGACGTGTTCCGGCGTCGTAAAACATAGTAGCTGTCGTTAACTTGTCTGCGATACATTCCGAGTGTGATATCTCACCCCACGTACGTAAGTATATCGTAGCACGTCCCTTGGGGCGGCGTTATAGTACGATAAGTATATAGGTGGTGCTCTCACTGTGCGATTTCGCATTAGACATCGCTATTATGGACTTGGGCCTCCACGTACCTTCGGGTATATTTGGGAGGACAACTTTTAGGTGCTATCCATCCATAGTGAACCGAGTCGGCCGCCTTTAAATTGTGATACACCAAACACGACATTCGGGGAGATTGCCTGCCCGTACTTCTTGGCTTGCCAGGAGGTATTCTGCAGTTCACAGTTTACTGGTAAACCCTTTTGCCTAGCATTACCCTCTTTTTGTTTATTTATTTTTGGTTAAAATTAATCAGCAATCGTGGAAGAACATAATCCTACCCCCCGTCGTTCGCGTAGATTAGCTTTAAAACCACCTTTACCACTAGAAGTTACTTCTAGTAGGCGAAGGCGATCAAAATCTGCCCAATAGTGATGTTGATGTTGTGGATGATATTACTTGATGCTTCATGATGGGTGTTCTTTCTCACTTTCACATAATCTTTTTATAGCCTCTGCTTGATGCTTTTGTTGCTATGGTCATGTCAGGCATTAATTAATTGTCTTCAATGTTCAATGTGTGAAGAGTGCAAATGTTCCCTTGATGCAGTTTAAATTCAGGCACAATAGAGTCTAGACTGCTGTTATGCACCATGTTTCCCTGGCTCCTACATATTGGAATATGCCCAAAATGATTTTGGAGAGTGATATCCATTCATGGAAGGATATTTGCACTCGTCTTTCATGGAAGTTTATTTGCACTTGTCTTTCATTCTCTCATGAACCAAGTGAAATTTCTTGGGGAATTTATAATCAACAAGTTTTAGGAGTTTGTGTCAGATCTGGGTAGACTCGTAGAATGATTAGCTTGTGGCTGCTATAAACTCTTTTTGTCAACCCATGGATGCATGGGTTAAATTTGCACTTGATTTGTAGTTTCCAATGATTTGACACTAAGAATCATTGGCTGACTGTGGTGATTCGTTGACTTCTTTTCTTCTTTTTTTCCCCTTTCCCTTAGATGGTCATTCATGGGAGGGGAAGTTCCAATGAATGTATGATTTGTGGTGTGCATTTATCTATTGGTTAACTCTTTGGTAACATCCCATGACTGTTATTTCAATGGAACTTGGTTAAATAACAAACACTAAGTGCTAATTAGTAGTTTTAAAGGTTTGATACAATAATTAATTTTGCTTTATAGGATCCCAAACGTGCTTTTTTGGGCCTGAAACTTTACATGGCACCCGTGTGTTTACAAATCATGGAAATCATTTGAGTCTTTTTAGGTTATTTCATGGCCATACTGGACGTGTTTCACTATGGAAAAGAAATTATGGTCAACAGGAGGACAATGTCTTAAGGGATTTCTTTCCATTGATAAGTAAAAGAATCACTAGTAACTGACTAGTTTACTTCCTCACTTTTATCATGGAAAATGATAGAGGATATGTTTCAACTTCTTATAACCAATTATTTACAACTTAAGGGAGAGGTGTTTTGGAAAGGATGATTAAAGTTATTGTAATTTGTAATATTTTGTTGTTTTGTTTAAAGCTTTCAAGTGTTCATTAGGTGATTTGGAGATATGATTTAATTTAGTGGAATTTTTTTTTATATTTTATATTTGAATGATGTTCTTTGTTTTATAGATGATGACTCATGATGTTATTGTTTTGTGTATAATGATTTATTTTTGCTTTTGGGCTTGGGCCTTGGCACAACATTTTAATAAAAAATTGCATAATGGTTTTTGTGAACATTACACTTATTTTACTTTGAAAGCTACTTACAAATATAGTAATTCTCAACTCTTGGAAACTATTGATGCAGGGTTCTAGATCGATTTGAAATTTTACTTTTGAAATATTCAGTGAGATGTCAAAATCTAATCCTGGGAAGAAACTATCAAGGCAAATTGATGTATTATCATACTTTAAAAAGTCTCAATCCAAGAATACACATTCTCTTCATGCTTCAAGCTCCTTTGAACAATCTATTACTGAGAGAGATGTTAACTCTTGTGAAAATGCATCTGATATCCATATGATGGATGAAATAATGGGTTCCTCAAGTGATCAGGGTGACATAAATGCAGTTTCAACAGAAATTAATGATGAAAATGTTAAAGATATTTCCTTGGAAGGTGACACAAACAATTCACGGAAAAGGAAAAAAGGCCAGTGGACCATAGGGAGAAAATTCCAAGATGATTGGCTCTCAAGTTTTCCATTTATTGAAGAAATACCTTCTACAAATGAGGATTTACGAGAAGTTAAATGTCTTGCGTGTAGTTGGAAAAGTTGCAAGGTAGTGAAATTTCAGATGAATCTAGATACAGTACAAAAGCATGCAGGAAAGGTTTATGAAAAGAAAATTGTAGATGGTAAAGAGAAATCTATTGTCAGATGGAAATCTTTGGAGGAATGCCGACATAGCCAATGTGTGGAAGAATACAAAAAATATTTAATAAATAAGAAGAAACTTGAGGCAAGTGGAGGAACCATCATATCACAATTTGAAAAGAAGATGGAAAGAAGTTTGTTATCCAAGACGATACAATTGAGCACTGTATTTCACATCTTAAGTAAAGGTCGTCCTATGACAGATTATCCAGATCAGATGAAATTTCTATCTTTTCTTCACGTGCCAAACTTTCCATCTTCTCATTGATCCATAACTAGTGGTTGGGAATGGGCAAGATATCTAGCTCAAGTAGAAATTGATGATTTGAAACAGGAGATTGCAAATGCTAGGTTTTTGGCATTGTCTTTGGATGAGGTTACAGCTATTGATAATACTTCATGGATTTGCATGAGCATTTATATGGTTAATGACCATATTAGGCATTCCTATCTACTTGGGATTAAAAAGATGAGAGATACTTCTACAACTGAAAATATTTATGAACTTGTTCTTAATACTTTGAAGGAAAGTGGTATGGATCATTTAATGATTGCAAAAAAGTTGGTATGTGTTGGAGCGGATGGAGCATCGGTAATGCAAGGACAAAGGAATGGTCTTTGTGTTAGACTACAACTATCAGCTTCGCCATATATGATTAATATTCATTGTATGGCTCATAGGATGAATCTTGCATTTAAAATAGTAAGCAAGTTTCCATTAGTTTCAAAAGTTGAAGATCTTGTACGTGAGACTCATGCATACTTTTCTCGTAGTCCCAAACGATATTTAGAGTTTCAACAATTTGCATATGGTGTTACGGATGGAAAAAAACTACTGAAAGATGTTGATACAAGATGGATCTCATTAAATGGACCAGCTCAAAGACTATTTAGTGAGTTCAAATCTTTGGTAGGGTTGATGTATGCAAATCGCTACAAAGTAGACAAAGCTCAAGATCTTCTTTTTCGACTAACTGATATAGAAACATTATTGACATTGGCTGGAATTCTTCCTATGCTACATGAAATGAATGTCCTCGTGAAAATGTCTCAGAATCGCACAATGTATATTTCCGAATACACAAATGCGAGAAAGTCAGCATGCCTTCCATTGGATAATTTGTATATGATGCCAGACTCTTTTACTGGTCCAGAGTTTACAAGTTGGACTAAGATCATCAATATAGAAAATACTGAAAATTTTTTGACGTTTGATGAAAAAGGGATACTATGTATCACAGTGCATGGGTATATGGTCCCCTTTCATTATATTAGTAAGACATAACGAATCACCAAAGATTGCCCCGTGTCAAGAGACCAATTTGATGATATTGTTATCTCAGTGAGACAAAATTTGATAGAAATTGCAAGATCACTATCATCAGAGATAAGAGAACGATTTCCTCGAGATGAATTGTTGGAGGCCATGTGTGTGGTATACACTCAATATTGGAACAATTGTCAATGTTCAAGAAATTTAAAAGCCGATTTTCAAAAGAGATTAAAATGTTTAGTAGACCACTTTTGCAAGAAAGTCTCGATACATGGAGAACAGATTGAAGGTATTTTAGATTCATCAAAATTGTATCAACAAGGTGGAAGCTTTGCTGAAACAATGTGGAAGCAATATCCTTTTTTGGAGAATCCTAATGAAAACGGTGCTATAACAAGATTATGGAATACTTTAAGTGCTAGCCAATACCTGCAAGAAAACATATCGGAATATTTTAAATTAGCAGATTTGTGTCAAACTATGATTTTGGGATCAGTGGAGGATGAGAGAATGTTTAGTGCACTATCATTTTTGAAGTCAAAGTTGAGGAACAAGCTTGATAAACATGTGGATACATGTTTAAGATTATATGTAACAAAGTATGACGTTGACAATTTTCCATATGAAAGAGCACTATCGCTTTGGCGATCAGATTGTGATAGAAGGGGAGAAAACAATATAACAAATTTATCTAATGAACTTGATACAGAACATAATGTTTTGGAGGCTCATAATGACAGTACATCTGGAGAAGATCATGTTCACAATGTAGAAAATGATGACCAAGATGAGAATTGGGAAATTGAAATACCCTAGGACTCTTATTTTGGTATACATGTTCCGTTGATCACGCAAGATTACTACATGTCAAATTCAGGTAAAAATGGGTTCTATATTTTGTATTTTTCATTGTAACATTGCAGCTACATTTCTTTCATGTGTGTTATTTTAAGATTGATGTTTCATATTTAATCCTTACATTGTTTGCTTCTTATTTGTGACAGGAAATGAAGCTGGATTTGATGATTTTGGGACGTATTTTCACATAGATAGTGTTTGACTAGTATTAAATGATAAATAACTAATTTAACAAGACTAATGCAAAGCATCAATGGGCTCATTCAAGTACATGAAACTACCTTGATGTCTAGCTTTGACATCTTAGAAAATTTTAATGGTATATATGTTGCTTGTGTTTGGGGAATTTTGTTGAGTTTCGAGTTTTATATTTTCTTGGAGAATAATTATTGATATTTGGAAAATGTGTGATTTTATATTGGTATTGGAAACGAAGCTAGTTTTGATCTTTGATTGGAAATGAAATCAGATTTGATGAAGTTGGGACCTATTTCTTTTCACATAGATAGTGTCATAGTATTAAATGATAAAGAACTAATTTAAGAAGTCTAACGCTAAACAACAATGGGCTTATTCAAGTACATGAAATTGTGTTAATGTCTAGCCTTGATATCTTTGAAAATTTTAGTGGTTTGTTTGTTGCTTGTTTAGAGGATTTTGTTGAGCTTGAAATTAGTCTCTTGAATGCTTATGGTTCTCATATCATGCATATATCGATAGATCGATAGATCCAGTTCTATTATTATAATCATTATTGTTTTCTTTATATATTTGGTGTTTTGAGGAAAGATATTTTATTTCCTTTCACTTTGTGGCATGATTTCGACATCTTCACCTTTTAGAATATAGTAAAATATTTTTCTTATTATAGATTTTTCTTGGAAAATAATTATTGATAGTTAGGTGAAAATGCACAATGTTGTGTAGCATTAGTGTGATAAATATGGGATAGTGCAAAGCATATTTTTTAATATTAGTCTAAGTTGACTCGTACCTAATCAACTCAGTCAAGTTGATTGTTGGTTGAACGACTAATTGTTGGTTCAATGGACAGAAGGTCTTGCAGGCACAAATACCAAAGGGAAAAATGGATCCCATCATGGGGTAATCTTTGTAATTCTCCACCACTGCTACCTTTCCTCAAACTCCTCTCCAACCTCAATATCAGTGCTAGTAGTAACATGACAAACAACACTACGCTTAGCAGAACTAGAAGAACGTGTTTTCCAAACCACACGAGAACTACTTCCCTCACGAGTCACCATGTGCCATGCTTGGTCTCGGTGGTTCTCTTCCTTCTACTCCTGGTTCAATTACCATATCTTCATTGGAACCAACACTCCGAACTCCACTAGACAACGATTCAGCATTTTGTAGTAGTGATTCGCCATTTGTACTAGTGATTCGCCATGATTTTACAGGATAATATAATCTCGTGAGAGATTCGCCAAAAAATTAAATATACATATTATATTATTAATAAAATCGCCTTCCATTTTTCCTATGTATCATGGGGATTCGCCTATTTTTTATATATAAAAATTTAGGGGGGTTCTTACCTAGGATTCAAAAGTGGTTTTGATGTTGGCTTTGCAGCTTTGTTCTTGCCAATCTTGCAAACTACAGATACCTAACAGAGTGGTGACCATACTGGGGAGTATTGAGTAGTAGATAACTTCACAACTCAACTAACCTCTATTTCTAAAATGAATCAAGTGTCACCAAGACTGGTTATTATTGATTTTTGATGGTGAACAACAACCAAGCCTTAAAAAACAAGTAAAAATCCTTCACCAGGCGACTCCATTGGTCTTCAGTAGACCTGCTGACCCCACTATTTTTTCCTAAAATCCCACTCGAAAATTCTGAGTGAATTACATTTTTCACATCCTTAAGCCCTTAGAAAACCCAGAAAATTTCAGATTAGTGTTTAAATAAATCAATGGTGGTGGACCATAAAACATTTTACCTTCAAAAAGCTAAAAATTTCCACCTGGAAACTCCACAACTCCCAAAAGACCAAATGACACCACTGGTAGAAGACTCTGAACTGGTTGACAAGATACAGTGACCTCTTTCCTGATTACAAACATGGATCCAAGGATACAAAGAAGATATGCCCCAATGAGTAGAGATCATATCCTTGGATACCCACATAAGATGCCCCAAGTGAACTGGGATGATAACCTTCCTGTTTTTCAAGGTGAAGTGTTTGATGATCCATTGTTACATATTATCAAATTTCACATAAATGTATGGAGGTTAAAGGTGGAATGGCATGAAGACTGCCTTATGAAAATGTTCATTTTAACATTAGAAGGAAAGGCAAGGGATTGGTATGAATGGTTGAGTGCTGGTAGTTTGTTTTCTTTAAGAGACCTCCACATAGTATTTTATGATCATTAGAAGGAAAAACTCCCTTGCCTATCATTAGAGGGAAGTTGTTGTAGTCAATCTGAGGCCCTTATAGAATACCTTGCAAGAATTCATGAAAATTTGAGGAATTGGCATCCTAAAGATCTCATAGCAGCTTTCTATGAATTTCATACTCAAGACAACTATCATCAAAACCTAGATGAATTAGCTAAGTAGGAAAATAATCAAGAAATAGAAGAAAATCCTCAGGATTCAATTGGAAACATAACTGATGATGATTCATCATTCCTTCTAGGTAAGGCTAACATAAAAATTGATGATCTAGAGCAGCCCATGCTTTCTCCAAGCCAAGAAAAAACTCAACCATTACAAGACCCAGATAAAGAGCAAGACATGTATTTTGATCAAGACTTTATAGAAGATAATGAGGAAGGTTTTTAGGAAATTCCTGATTGCCTACCTATAACTTGTGTTTTACTGTTAAGAGATCTTTACGAAAAAAATGAAAATATTAATAGTGAGCAGTGCTTTGAGGAAATAAGTAGTCACTTAGAAAATGTTGAATCTGAAATAGAAGGGAAATTAGCACATATAGGGACTCTCCCTTTATGTTATAACTCATTTCAAATTACACAAGAGGAGTGGAACCCTGATAAAGTAGAAGAAACAACTCATGAACCCTGTATTCGAATTGAATATCATAACAACCATGAGAAGTTGTTTGAAACAGAATTAGATCAGGAAATACTAGAAAATCCTCAAGGTTTCCGTGAAAGCACAAGTGAGCATCCTCTAGAAGAGGCTCAAGAAGACATTCAGTCTCAACACCAGTTAACACAAGAGAAAGAGAACTACTCTTCTTTTGTTCATTCTGAAAAGGAAATTCCCCTTTTCACAAAAGAAGAAATTGATCAAATATTGAACAAACAGCCAGCCTCTGAAATATTTTATAAAACAAACACTTCTTCTCATATACCTACTGAAGCTTGTAGTCTTGAATCAGAAAATGAACTTATACATCAGCTTAAAGAAAAACAAACTGAAAACATAATATGCTTGATTGGTGAGATTGTTTATGCTAATGATTGTTCAATTTTTGATCAATCTGATGATGAGGATGAGTTTCAAATACAAACTAATCATGCAAGGCAACCAACAGTTTATTGGTGTCATGAACTTCACTATCATCAGCCTGATAGCATAAATCAGCCAATCCAATCCATCAGAAAAAACTTTTACATAATTGGGAATCAACATTCTTTCTGCTCAAAGGTTGAGGAGGAAAATCATGAATAATTTCTTCAGCATGATGAATATAAAGAACCTTCTCCTGAAAGGGTTAAGGTAATCAAAGACACCCCTAATCAACAATATGATTATCTCTTCACAAGGTACAGTCCACTGAATCAAAGCATACCAGGACTACAAGAGGTCAGCACTGCAATCTATGATGAGTCCTCCAGTTCAAATTACAATGAAGATGAGGAAGTTTTTCTTTCTCAAAAGAATCTTTTTCTTGATCCAGTGGAGAAAAAGATAATCCTGGTTGAAAAATATCTTACTAATATTCATAACCAGGCTTTATTTCATGACCCCTATGCTCATTTCTTGAAGATATTTCAAGAAGGAATAAGTATTGTTAAGAGCAGTTTGTTGCAAATACCAAGGAAGATTTTTAGCACTGCTACTAAGAGACAAGCGAGATGGGAGTGCCCATGTTTTTTACCTAGCATGCTCAAAGAGTTGAGAAAATACCAATCATGGAACCATCTGATTGAATGGATGTATTGGAAAAGAGAGTTTGTTAGCTAAAACATGTAAATATTTCCAAGTTAGAATAGGTTAGATAGGAAAGCAATAAAGCTCAGCCTATGAACATTTAGTTAGTTTCTTGTTTCTTTTTTTGTATTTGAAAAAAGATAAATACAAAAACAATAGAAAAAGAAAAGGAGGGTAGAAATAAAACAAGAAAGGTACAACCCCATACCCGAAAAGAGAAATTCTGAAAGTGTGCAAGCTTAAATATCACTACCTGAGAAAACACTGCTATTTAGTCATACAGCCTAATCATGATTAGATAGATTTCAATTTACTATTGGTAAGTTAGTGAACAATATTTGCCAAACTGTTTAATATTGGCTTATCAAAAGAAAATATTAGGATAGAAAAAAGTGGTTCAAACAAGCTTAAATCCTGAACCTGTAAAGTTTGATGAATAATTGGTTCTAATATGCTGAAAATATGAACCAATAGAAAAGAGAACGGCTCCAAAAAGATCAAAATCAGAGCTAAAGAAAGAGTGAAGGATGTCTTTTATTTTTCAAATTTTAAGCCTTCACATTTTTGTTTTTATTTTCTGCAAATTTCAGTCTATGTGCAGCTTGTACCTATAGCCATAGACACCATGGAAAATCAGACAGTCTAATCCTGATTTGACTGTATTTAAATTTTTGTTTTAGAATATAGAGAATAAAATTTTTCAGATAGTTTAATCTTGGTAGATAGTAGCTTAGGTAGAGAATTAATGAGTTCAATTGCTTAATCTGAACTCATGGAAGAAAAAAAAATAGATTTAGATTAGTTTTTCCTATTTTCAAAAAATAAAATGTTGATGTTTAAGATTTGCAAGTCCAAGTGCACCTTATGAAGAAAAAATGTTAGGTGAAGTAGGCTATGTAGGTAGAAATTTTGGGAGAAATTTGTTTGTTGATATGAAATACTGATCATCTTTTCTAAGCATCATGATCAAATAAGAAAGGTTTTCAATGGATAAAGGAAAAATTATGCATCCCGGAAATCAATTCCTGAAGTTCTTGACACCTCCAAGGAGCTGCCATCCCCAAGTGGAGCCACTGTTAGCCATCAGTGAATTTTGTTTCAGCAAATGATGGCTAAAACGAGTCTTATGGTCTTCAAGAAACAAATTTCCTACAAAAATTTGTGACTTCTTGCAGCCCCTTTGTGTCCCTTGTCCAAAAAATCCTTTTCCTTGATATTTTCACTTCAAAGCCCTTCAAAATCTTATTGTTCCTTAAAGAAAGAAAATTGTTTCCTAAAAGTCTCCATTTTCGTCATTTCATTCCCTCCATTTTTCATAAAATTCCCCCTTTCCTCTTCTTTTTCCTAAAAAACCTTCAAAAAAACTCTTTTAAACCTACAAAACCCTTTTATGGTTTAAATTTCTCATTTTTCGTTATTGAAACTTGAAAAAATCCTTAAAAAGATATAAAAATCCACTTATTCCACTTTTTATTAACAAACAGGCTTTAAGCCCCTCAGGGCTTAAAACCTTGGCCTTTTTTTGATCATGTGACCTAGCCCCGCAACTGGGTGCCTAAAAATCTTTAGCCCCAACCCTTTCCTTTTGCTCCCGGTCCCTTTTTTCCTTTACAGGACCACTTCCTAGCACTTCCCCTTAAGCCCCTTCCCTTATCCTTATTCTACCCTCGTTCCCTTTGTAAAGTGCCTTTTCCTTTGTTTCTTCCCCACCATACTTATCAAACCGTGGTGCAACGATAGCCATTGATCATGGGCCTCAAACCTTGATCCAACGGCCTCCATGCATCCCCATTCTTCCCCTATCCTCTCGACTCAAAAATATCATTTCACCCCTATAAATGATCCCCACCGTTGATTTATTTAAACCAACAGTCCTCGTTCATCCCAACACCCAATCCCTCCAGGGGCCTACCATCAACTACGTAAAGCGCCCATCCAATCACGCATTGACACCTAGCCCCCACCAAAGCTCCCACCGTGCATATTTCCCATCGCGCTTCTCTCTCGACCATTGGATCTGCCCCTCCTCATCCGACGGTCAATATCGTATATCACATGATTTTTTCGTCTGGAGTTTAACCTCCCAAAGTCGCGTGAGACTGTCGGTTTTGCAAAGACCATGCGGCACATTTTAATTGGATCGCGTTCGATTCAATGCAAAACACTTACCGCCCGAGGGTCACATGAAAACCATTCGTGGTTTTTGCAAAACCACCAATCTGTAATTTCGTGCCATATGCAATTTTAAGCCTAGTTTTCGCAGGTTTTCTCCATTAAACCTCTCCCGCTCCTCTGCATAAACTCCTTTCGCCCTCTGCCAGCCTTCAAAGAAGTTTCACCCACATAACGCAGGATTTTATAATAAATTTGTTTTTTTTTGCAGGATTCATGATTATTTTGAAGCAGAAACCCTCCCCACAATTCAGTAAAGGGCAGGGCTAGAAGATAAGGACCCTCATGGTCCAAACAAAGGTTAAAAAATTGCACAAACGGGACTTCCAGTCATCATTTCATAGTTGATCTGTGCCTTATGAGTACTGGTTACATGGTCAAACCCTCCAACACACTATAACCCCCTATACATGGCCAAGCAAAAAAAAAAAGTGAAGATAGAGGTTGAAGATTAAAGGATTATAGCAAAGATGAAGGGTAAAGTCTTAATCCGACAGTAAAAGGGTTGATACCGCAAGATGAAGGTTAAAGGTTGAATCCGAAATTTTAAGGGTAAATACACATGTTTGAAGGCTAAAAGAGTGGATTAAAGGGAAAGTCAGCAAAATAGTCAAAGTTAAAAGGATTAATGCATAATCTTACACTTTAAAGGAAAAAAACACAGGATAAGGGTTAAATACATAAAGCTTGAAAATTAAAAGAGCTTAACCTTACAGTTAAAGGTAAAGCAGGATTAAAGATAATTAAAGGAATAGGCATAAAGGCACCAAAGCCTAATTCAGTTGAAAAATAAAAAAGACATATAACTAAAGCCAAATCATTGAATACAGTCAGCAGATAAAGTTTAAAGCCTCCGAAGATAATTACAAAGGCCTTAAAGCAAGAATTAGTGCCTAATCAATGTTTAAAGCCCTTAGGACAGACAAATCAACAAAGAAACCTCCAAATTCCACATCATTGAGGCAATTACTCCTCAAAATGCCACCTACCAGCTGATTCCACCTCAAAAGACTACAAATTGAATGCACAGTTAGAGATATTTCTAAAGACAGCTCAGAATTAATTACCAGCCTACCAAAAGCCCCAAAGTCAACAAAAGTGACTGAAGTTGATGAATTTTAATGTAATAATCAATTAGCAGAGTTAAAATTTTTGAAAACTTCTCCATTTGGCCCTTCAAAGGCCAAGAATCACTAACTCTGCATTAATTTAACAGATAGGCCTTTCTATCACTCCACCTCCTCATTCTTCTATAAATACTTCTCTGGAAGATAGTATTATTGTTGGTTGCATACTTATTGAATGTAAATTTCTTTGAGGCTGCTGAAGCTTTGTTTTGTAATTAAAGAAATATAGGCTGAGATGAGAATTTTGAAGCTATAAAAGAACCACTGGACTTGAATATTGTAACTAGCTTGAACATCAAATACAAAAGCTGATTTATGGGATCCTGGTCTTTTGGAAATACTAGGGGGGGGTGGGGGGGTGAATCAGTATTCCTTTCAATTAGAGCATTATTTAATCTTCAATTATTATCATTTTTTGTACAATGATAGTAGCAAACAAGCGGAACACAAATGCACACAGGTCTGACCCAATTTGGATTCTTCAAGAGAGAGTTATACCCAATCTCTCACAATACCCTAATTATGGATTGTTTTAGCAGAGCGCAATTGTATGGCATTCCACATGTCACTGTTTCTTCATTTGGATCTGAAATTGAGAGAGTGAAAACTAAATATTGTGCACTATTTTCCACTATTTACGGAGTTTCAATCCGATACTCAGACAGAGAGTTATGACGATTTTACCAAGGTCACTTCTTTGAGATGAATTTCAAGAGCTTGCAAAAACCCTGACTTGCACAGATCATATCTCCAAAAATATTGTGCACCTTGATCTTAAATTTTTACAGAAGCTTCCTCAGGATTTCAGCTTTGCCTCATAAAAATTTCAGCTTCTGAACCTTTGTATAAAAAAGTTAGAGTTAAAATGCCACGATGACCTATTTCAGATGGCGAAATCCCTTGCCTAAGGAGGAAATGAAGATCACAATTTATACAAATGCTTAAGTTGAGAGGGGCTTCAACAATTGAATGTGGGAGGGATTTTAGGAGCTTAAAAAATATTAATTATGACTTTTTAGTGACCCATGCCCCAACCCCATGGGGTTTTAGCCCACTAACTGGGGGTACAATCTTCAAACATGAATATCTCCCAAACCGTGAAGAATTACATGGCGAGCCATATATCAATTGAAACATCTCGACAAGTAGAAACCATCAAAAGCATTATTGACTCATAATATATTAATTTGGTAGGTCAAAATTCCCATGCAATATTGGGTTAGCCCCTGGTGCTGCTTGGGTTGACATCAATGACAACCGCTGAACAAAAATATCCCCCTTTGGCATTGATGGAAACACAAGTACTCCCCCTGCTATCATGACACCTCTTCCTACAACATTCTCTCCCCCTTTAACATCAATGGCAAAGGGTAACTCCCCCTGAAACACAACCATCATGCAGACTTGTACACACTTCCACTCTTGCTAACACACAACCGTCCTGTAGACCTATAATCTAATGAGAACTTAGGAGAATCCCAAGCTTTTGACGAAGATATTCAATTGCTTCACGAGGTAAATGTTTAGTGAAGATATCAACAATTTGATATTTTGTACAAACATACTCAAGTTTAATATTCTTTTCAGCGACTTGTTCTCTAACAAAATTATATTTGATCGGAATGTGTTTTGTTTTTTAATGCATGACAGGATTTGTTGTGTAACCAGCTCCAAAAATAGAATAAAAGAGAGATCAACGCCTTATAAATAAGCCACTTCGAGGGGGCAACCTCCAATACATTACATAAATGAACAATTCTTGGATGATACAAATGAACAAAACCTCCTTCTATATAGAGATTCATGGGGCCACAATATAATCCTAGTGGGGCCATAATGTAATCCTAGCCGACCTAAAAATAATAATGTAAGGGCACAATAATAACAATATGGGGGTTGTGGGGACAACAATAACAATAAGTGGGGCTACACTAACATAATAAGGGACTACACTATTAATATAGGGACTTAACATGCCCCTCTCCTTCAAACAAGTGTTGTCCTCAACGCTTGATTATTTCTTGATGCTTTGTATAAAATTCTCATCCTCCCATGTGAAATATTTTACAGGAAAGTTCTTCCACTTGCTGAGATACTCTGAAATTGATCGTACTTGTCGATTTCTTGTTTTTGTGACTGCTTCATAACTTCTTTCGATGTGATGTTGATATTCTTGTTGTTTCATTAGATTCTGCACCAAAGTTAGGTTATCCTTTGAGAGTTGGAGAACTCATTGTTGATGCTTGATGTCATATTCCACTAATTTATCATCCATATTAGCTATTATTTTATCCTTCAAACCATCCAACTTAGCCTCCATTTCTTTTTTTAAACCATCTATGTCAGCTTCGGTTGCTCTTCGTAAGATCGAAATTTGTTGCACTTGGTACCGTAATTTTGATATCTCATACTGCAATTCTTCATCTTCATGAGTCATAGTAGAGCCTTTTGAAGGCTTAATGGGTGTTGAATTATTTTTACGGGGCATATTTTAGAACCCAATACTGATATCTATTCTCCAATATGCCCTTGGAATCAATTCAAATTGATTCTTCTAACAAGAATTATGCAATTCGAAAAACAATACACACCTTTTTCTTGCTTTTGAGGATCTCGATATTGAAATTGGATTATATTTGTGATTTCAGCACTTCAATATTTTATTTTCAGTACCAACGTAGCCCTCTGAATTATCTTTCAAATGCCACAGTTCTGACCTGATTTGGATTCTCCCAGACAAAGTTGTGTCCAATCTCCCACAATGGCCTAATTATGGACTGGTTTAGTAGAGCGAACTTGTACGACTTTCCACGTGTCACTGTTTCATCCTTTGACTCTGAAATTGCTAGCCAAGAAACTACAGTCCGTGTACTTGCGATCACCTTTTACGGCACTCCAATCCGATGCCGAGAGAGAGATTTATTGAAATTTTCCCACAATCACCTCTTTGAGATGAAATTCGGGAGCTTGAAAAAGAACTACCTTCCACAGATCATATCTCCAAAAATATTGCGAACCAAGCTCTAAAATTTTTTGAAGAACTTCTTTAGGATTTCAGCTTCGCACCATAGGAATTTCATATTCTGAACCTTCGTAGAAAAACATTTATGGCGAAAATGTCACGATGACCTGTTTAGGAGCCTGAAAAAAGACCTAACTTCCACAGATCATATCTCCGAAAATATTGCGAACCAAGCTCTGAAATTTTTAGAAAATATTCCTCAAGATTTCGGCTTCGTACCCTACAAATTTAAGCTTCTGAAACTTCGTAGAAAAAACGTTATAGCAAAAATTCCATGATGACCTGTTTGGAGCAGCGAAACCCTAGAATCCAAAGCTCTGATACAAAATGTTGTGTAACCAGCTCCAAAAATAGAAGAAAAGAGAGATAAACGCCTTAGAAATAAGCCACTTCGAGGGGGCAACCTCCAATACATTACATAAATGAACAATTCTTGGATGATACAAATTAACAAAACCTCCTTCTATATATAGGAGTCCATGGGGCCACAATATAATCCTAGTGGGGCCATAATGTAATCCTAGCCTACCTAACAATAATAATGTAAGGGCACAATAATAACAATATGGGGGTTACAGGGGTACAACAATAAAAATAAGTGGGGCTACACTAACATAATAAGGGACTACACTATTAATATATGGACTTAACAGGATTCTTAGAGATGTTGATGGCACTAGTGTTGTCACAGAATATGGGAATAGGCTCACTGAATTGTACTTGAAGATCTTGCAAAGTTTGTCTCATCCGAAGGACTTGAGTACAACATGATGCTGCTACAATTTATTCTGCTTCTGCTGTAGATAACGAGATTGAAGTTTTCTTTTTGCTCAACCATGATACGAGACAACCACCTAGATATAATGCTGCTCCACTAGTACCTTATGATCATCAATGCTTCCTGCCCAATCTACATCTGTAAAAGCTTGAATAATGAGATTTTTATGCTTGGGATACCACAAGCCATATTCTTTTGTGCCTTTTAGATATCGAAGAGTTCTTTTGATAGAAATAATATGTGATTCTTTTGGTGCTACTTTGAATCTTTCTACTTGTCCAACTTCTTGCATAACATCTGGACGAGAGGATGTTACATATAGAAGACTACCAATCATAGATCTGTACAACCTTTGATCCACATCCTTAGATGATTTGTCTATGCTCAATTTACAACCTGTTACCATCGGAGTAAGGAGGAGTTTGAAATATTCCATTTTGAATTTCTTGAGAATTTCCTTGATGTACTTGTCTTGACATATAAATATTCCTTTCTCTTGCTAAGATATTTGAAGCCCTAAGAAGTATGTCAGCTCACCAAGTAAAGACATCTCAAACTCACATTGCATCTTTGTATAAAATTTCTTACTAAGTCAATCATCATTGCTACCAAATATTATATCATCCACATATACCTCAACGATTGTTAAATTATCTTTATCTATTTGTACGTAAAGATTGCTATCAACAGTACCTTTCTTGAACCCTTGTTCATGTAAATATCCATCAAGACAAGCATCCAATGCTCTAGGAGTCTGCTTGAGACCATATAGAGCCTTATTTAACCTACATACATAGTCTTCTTTTTGTGATAGTAGAAAACCTTCAGGTTGTTCGATGTAAAATTCTTCTTCTAATTCTCCATTCAGAAATGCTGACTTAACATCCATTTGGTAGACTTTGATTTCTCTTGAACATGCATAGGTGAGAAACATTCGGATGGCTTCCATTCTGGCAACTGGTGCAAATGTTTCGTTGAAATCAATTCCTTCCACTTGTGCATAGCCTTTGCAAACCAATCTTGCTTTATTTCTGGTAACCTGCCCATCTTCATTCAATTTGTTCCTGAACACCCATTTAATCCCAATGACATTTTTATCTTTTGGTCATGGAACTAATTCTCAGGTGTTATTATTCTCAATTTGATCCAATTCTTCATTCATAGCTGCTACCCAATATTCATTCTAGGTAGCTTCCTCAAAAATACTAGGCTCAAAGGTTGCTAGAAAAGCAACATGAGCTTGTTGTGATGAATAAAGCTGTTGACCTTCATTTATGTCACCAATGACTTGATTTGATGGAGGGTTCTTTTGAATCCACTCTTTTTTTCTCCTTGGAGGAGCTTCTTGTTGTTGTTCTAGTATATCTTGATGATCATTGTTTACTTCTTCCTCGTTGATAATTTCTTCTTGTTCTAAAATTTTATTTATGTCCTTTTCAACCTCTATCTCAAGTTTCAAAGATTCTAGATCCTCATCATTACTCGCTAGAACACCATCTTCGTCATATGTAACATTTATGCTCTCCACTATCTGTTTTCGTCTTAGATTATAGCATTTATAGGGCTTTCTTTTGCGTGAGTAACCAACAAAGATACTTCATCAACACGTGATTCAAACTTACCCAAATTTTGATCTTCTCTTTTGATATAACATTTGCTTCCGAAGATTCTGAAATATTTTACATTAGCTAGTTTTCCTTTCCATAATTCATATGGATTCTTGTTGCAATTATTTCTGAGAAGACTTTGGTTGATAATGAAGACTGTCGTATCAATTTCTTGAACCCAGAATTTTTCATCCAATTTTGAGTCCTTCAACATTGTTCTACCCATTTCCTGTATGATTCTGTTCTTTCTTTCAACAACTCCATTTTGCTGAGGTGTTTGTGTTGTTAAAAATTGCCTTTTTATTCCATTCTTGTCACAGTATTGCTGAAATAATTTGGAAGTGAATTCTCCACCATTTTCTGATCTTAAACACTTTATTTTCAAATCAGTTTCATTTTCAACCAACTAGCTTGTAGATCTTAAAGCACTCAAATGCTTCAGATTTTTTCTTTAGGAAACTGACAGCTGTCATCCTAGTATAGTCATCTATCATAAACATGAAAGATAATTCTCTGTCTAAGCCTTTTGTTCTCACAGGACCACATAGATCAGTATGTATCAATTTTAATGGATGTGATGAAAAGTTTTCTTTTGTTTTAAATTGGACTTTTGTCTGCTTTCCATGCCGACATGCCTCACATAGTGTGTTGGAAGGTTTTGATATTTTCGAAATTTCTCGTACTACTTCCTTCTTGCTTATCCTGACAAGATTGTCAAAGTTTATGTGACCCATTCATTTGTGCCATAACCAACTTTCATCTTCTTTAGCTGGTAGACATGCTTTAGTTGCTTCATCCAGAACATATATGTCGTTTGGAGCTCGACTTGTTGTAGCCACAATTTTACCATACCTGCCTTTCCTGATTTCACATTTTGTGGAGTTGAATATCATTGTGTATCCTTGATCACACATTTTTCCAACACTTAGCAGATTGTGATTCATTTTTTGACCAATGGAACATTCTTGGCTATAACATATTTTCTTCCAAGAGCGACGATACCTAATCCTATAACATTTGAAGATCCATCATTTCCAAAGGATATGGTTCCATCCTTCTTCTATTTCAGAGATACAAATTTCCTTCTATCTCCAGTCATATGCATTGAGCAACCACTATCAACATACCACACATCTTTATTTTTTTGAGCCTTGAGAGCGAGATCACAATTATCAATCTTCTTCTTCTTCCATGTTCGTTCATTCTATGGATTTGAAGCCTCTTTTGGAGGATTTCAATTACGCAGTCTCTGGCTATGTGTCCAAAGTTCTGACATTTGTAATATTCCATATTATTTCTTAAATGTTCAAATCTATTGACATTTCGTTGAGCCCTGGGAGGTTCATATTTGAAAAATCTCTTGGAATTGTATTGGTTTCTAGGGTACATGCAACTTTCTACAACTTTATGACCAAATTTTCCACATGAATAACAATAGCCATAAAAAATATGTTGGTACCTGGATGAAAATCTTCTTCAAGGAATCGTCTTCCAAGTATGTGCTTGTGAATCTTGTCCAATGAAGTCTATATGTATGTCAGATCTCATAGGTTCATTGTATTTTGTTGTAGAAGGTCCTGCTTCTTCTTCTTTGTAACCGAGGCTAGTTCTGTCATTATAGGATCGTTGATTGTTGATGAGTTCTTCCAATGCCCTTGAGCTGTTGGCATAGTTTTGGACAATTTTTCCCTTCTTCACTTTCTTACGCAGCGAGACTACTTCGGCTTCTAATGCTTCCCTTTCTTGGTTTCTTTCTTCCAACTTATTTTGAAGTGACTCTTCAATACATTTGTGTTCTTCAACCGCAATTTTGAGACCTTGAACTTGTTCTTCAAGATCATTGGAACGGATCTTCTCAGCATTGAGCTCTTTTATAAGCTTGATGCCTCCTCATAAAATTCTTCTATGGTCAACCTTTCTTCGTCATTTTTTGATACTTCTTGTTTATTGTGCTTGGCCATAAACAATACTTTCTCATTCGCTTCTTCTTTGCTATCACTTTATTCATCTTATGATGAGCTATCTTCTTTAGAGAGAAAGTTCCTTTTGGATCCTTTCTTTTTTCCTTGCTTGTTGAATTTCTTAAAGCCTTTCTTTCCTTTTGAGTTTCCATCACTTTTATTCGGGCATTTTTCTACGAAATGCCCAACCTTACCACAACTGAAACATATCAATGGAATTTTACCTTTGAATTTTCCCTTACCAGGTTTTAGTTTTCTTGTAAAGTAAGCATATTCTTCATCTGAAAGACCTTCTCCATCATCTCCCTTTTCTTCACACTTGCAGGTGCATGTCATTTCAATTGAAGGTTGTTTGTCCTTATTGGTTTTCTTAGATGCAATGAACGCAGTTTCTATATTTGAAGTACCATTTTCTTCATCAAGTCTCATTTCATATGCTATGAGAACTCCATGTACAAATTTTGTACAAATTTGCACTGTATTTTAAGATCGATACCTTTGGGTTGAATCTCCTTGGTAACATTCTAAGAATATTCCATATAATAGTCTTCTCGTCAACTGGCTCTCCCAATCCTTCCAGAGTATTGGTTATTTCATCAACGTATTGGAAGTATGCAACAATGTTGCAATCTTCTTTCATTCTGAGTTGCTCAAATTTTTCTCTATAGATTTGAAGCTTTGCTTCTTTAACATTTGAGTCACCTGCATATATATTCTCAAGCTTGTCCCATACATTTTTTCTGGTTTTACAACTCAACACCTTATGATAAGAAGATTCAATAAGTCCACTGATAATAATATTCTTTTCTTTTGCATCATTTACCAAATTCTTCTTACCTTGGTCATCCACGGTTGATGTAAATCCATTTTGAGCAATGTCCCATACTTTGTAACCTTGCGCCAAGAGATATACCTCCATTCTTCCTTTCCAGAGTACATAATTATTTTCATTGAATAGAGGTACACCATTCTTGGTATACTCCATGACCTCCTTCCAGCTGTTAAACTGCTATTGAAGGAACCAAGCTATGATACCAATTATTGGAAATACTAAGAGAGGGGGGTGAATCAGTATTCCTTTCAATTAGAGCATTAGTTAATATTCAATTATTATTAGTATTTTTAAAATGATAGCAGCAAACAAGAGGGACACAAATTCACATAGGTTTTACCCAATTTGGATTTTTCAAGAGAGAGTTATACCAAATCTCTCACAATGCCCTAATTATGGACTGTTTCAGTAGAGTGAACTTGTACGGAATTCCACGTGTCATTGTTTCTTTATTTGAATCTAAAATTGATAGAGTGAAAACAAAATACTATGCACTATCTGCCACTTTTTACGAAATGTCAATCCGATAATCAAAGAGAGAGTTATGACGATTTTACCAAGGTCACTTCGTTGAGATTAATTTCAGGAGCCTGCAAAAACCCTGACTTCCACAGATCATATCTCCAAAAATATTGCTCAACTTGATATAAAATTTTTATAGAAACTTCCTCAGGATTTCGGCTTCGTCTCATAAAAATTTCAGCTTTTGACCCTTTTTAGAAAAAATGTTAGAGCGAAGCTTCCATGATGACCTGTTTCAGATGGAAAAAGCCCTTGCCTGAGGAGGAAATGAAGATCACAATTTATATAAATGCTTAAGTTGAGAGGGGCTTCAACAAGAAAACGTGGGAGGGATTTTAGGAGCTTAAAAAATATTAATTATGACTTTTCAATGACCCATGCCCCAACCCCATGGTGTTTTAGCCCACTAACTAGGGTTACAAACTTCAAACATGAATATCTCTTAAACCGTGAAGAATTACATGGCAAGCCATATATCAATAGAAACAACTCGACAAGTAGAGACCATCAAAAAAATTATTGAACCATAATATATTAATTTGGTAGGTCAAAATTTCCATGCAATATTGGGTTAGCCCCTGGTGTTGCTTGTGTTGACATTAATGACAACTGCTGATCAACATGGTCTATGTCAATGGTGATGTTTTTCTTACTGTAAATTTTGTTTTTCTCCTGTTTTCCATACTTTCCATTTTCTTTGATAAAGAACAGAAAATATGGATTAGGATTTACTATAAAGTACCCTATTTCTCATTGATAAATATTTATCTTAATGTTTTCTTCTGTTTGTTTCTTTGAGGATAATTCAATAGAGTATAACTAGTGAAGATTTGGGTGAGCCCATGTTTCCTGAGTACAACTTGAGATATTTTCTTTGAAAGTTCTTAAAAAGTCTGCTAAGTAAATTTGAACTAGGGAAGTCTATTGTTAGCCCTGTCCTCTAATTTATTTCCAACAGTAGCTTTGAAATGTACCCTAAGAGTATGTTGAAAGCAGGATAGGTTAAAATTCCTTACTTGATCTTAAGCTACCCTTTGTTCTCTTATATGTTTTCTATTTTCTGAAGGTAATTTGTTAAATTACTAGATTATTGTCTATAAAGTGTGCTTTATTAAAAAATTTCCCAATGAATTCTATGGTATGCCCTGTCCTTTGGCTTGCTTCAAATAGTTACTTTAAAAGGCTTTTCTTGTTTAGTGAAGTTAAAAAATTCTTAAATGGTTATTAGCTTTTCTTCTTTCATAACACTTTGATGTTCCACACCATAAATCAACTTAAGGAGATATGTTGACATAGATGACTTGCCCCATAGACCACTCTTAAAACTTTTTGTGCAATTAAATCCTTTATGACTCCATAGCCCAATGTATTGACATTGTTTCTTAATTATCCTACCAGCTGAACCATTTTCAACCTACTCACAACTTTACCCTTCAAAATACTTCCTTCATCTTAATGATATTCTTCCCAACCAAAAAAAACAAAAAACCTTTTGCTTTATAACTAGCCTAAAATCATATCAGAAACCTTAAAGATAATATCTTTGAAAACACTTATAAAGAGAGATCCCTCTCTAAATCTAGGAGGGCTAGATCCTAGGATTCCAAAGTGGTTTTGATGTTGGCTCTGCAGCTTTTTTATTGCCAATCTTGCAAACTACAGAGACCTAACAGAACCTATCCTACTTTCAGCATACTCTTAGAGAACTTTTGAAAGCTATTGTTGGAGATAAACTAGAGGATAGGGCTAACCATAGACTTCCCTAGTTCAAATTTACTTAGCAGAATTTTCAAGAACTTTCAAAGAAAATATCTCAAGTTGTACTCAAGAACCATGGGCTCAGCACACACTTCACTGGTTATACTCTATTGAATTATCCTTAAAGCAACAATTAGCAGAAAACATAAAGATAAATCTTATCAATGAGATTTAGGGTACTTTAGAAGTAAATCCTAATCGATATTTGTTGTTCTTTATCAGAGAAAATGGACAGTATGGAAAACATGAGAAAAATAACAATTATAGTAAGAAAAACATCACCATTGACATAGACCAAGATCCCATAAATCAGCTTTTATATTTGATGTTCAAACCAGTTACAATCTTCAAGTCCAGTAGGCCTTTATAGCTTCAAACTTCTCATCTTAGCCTATCTTTCTTCAATTACAAAATAGAGCTTCAGCAGCCTCAAAATCTATTTACATTCAATAAGTATGCAACCAAAATTTACTATGAGCTCTTCTTATGATATTTATAGGTGAATTGAGGAGGTGGGGTGAAAGAAAGAGTTATTCATGCAATTGATACAGAGTAATTGTTTCTCGGCCTTTGGGAGGCCTAAGGGAGAAGATATCAGATGTCTTAACTCTGTTTTAATTAATTTTAAATTAAATTTTATCAAATTCAGTTACTTTTGTTGACATTTGAGGCTTTTGGTAGGTTGGCAATAACTTCTGAGCTGTCTTTAGCAAATATCTCTGACTTTGCATTAACTTTGTATTCTTTTGAGGCAATAGGCCTGTAGGTGGCATTTCTGATCTTTGGAGCAGTAAAGGCTTCAGTGATTTGGAATTTAAAGCCTTCTTTTAGGTGATCTATCTATCTTAATATTTTAAAACACTGATTTAACTGTGATTTTGTGCTTTAAGGTTGATCATGCCTTCTTTATTCTTCTTCGGTCTTCAATCATTCTTTTGCTGACTGTATTCACCTTTAATTATCCTTTTACATTGGTTTTCAGCCTTAACTATCAGGTTAAGCTCTTTGATCTTTAATATTTATGTATTAACCCTTTATCTTTACATATTCACTGACCTTTTAATTCTTCAACACTATGTTTGCTGGTGTACAGGTGTCTTTGGCATGTGGAGGGTTTAATTATATAACCAGTGCCTACGAAACATTGATTAAAACCTTGAATGTACACCCTGGAAGCTTCTATTCTGCACTATTTTGACTTCAAAGGTGATAACCTTTCACCCTGTCCCTTTACGGACTGTAGGAGGGTTTTTGGCCCTAAAACAGCCATAGAACCTGCAAAAAACAAACAAACACGTTATAAAACATGCGGTGTTGGAAAAAATGCTTACAGAGGCTGACGAAGGGCAGGAGGATTAGGATATGCAGGCGGAAGAGGAAATTTCATAGTGGAGAGGTGAAAACCTATGAAAACAGGGTTCAAATGTGGTTTTGGTGTGAAGATGTGGTGTGGTGGTTTTGCGAAAACCGCCGACGGTTTTCACGCAACACTTAGGCGGTAAGTGGTTTAGACGCGATCGAACATGATTCCATATAGTGGTCGTCACGTATCCTCTAGGAAACCAACGGTTTCGCGTGACTTTTCATGTTTAAACCCCTGATGGAAAAGTTACGCAAAATTGATCGTGAGCCATTGGATCTAGGGGTGTAGATCCAACGGCCATAGGAGAGCGTGACATGTAGAAAGGTGCTCGAGCGAGGGAAATAGTGGAAGCCAGGTGTCAAGTGGATATTTGGAGATGGCTTCGTAGTGGGGGTTGGGACCGGTAGGTGACATCACCTATTTTGTTTGGTAGCGTGATGGTCGATCGGTGATGGGAAAGGCTTGGGTGAATGCGAGCCGTCGGATGATATGAATCGACGGTGAGGATTTGTTTATGGGGGTGAAAGAACATATAATAGTCGGGAGGATGAAGGGCAAGAGGGGAAGGATGGTGGTCGTTGATCTTTAAAGATCAATGGTGGGGATGGATTCGTAGAGTGGTAACGTAGGAAAGAAAAATAAATGAAGGAAAGTGGCTTAAGGGAGAAAAGGAAAGATGAGGGTGATTTAGTGCCATTAGATCATATAAATCAATGGCCAAGATTGATGCAGAATTTGCCAAGTAGGGCGGGGGAATAAACAAAGAAAAAGGCATTTTACAAAGGGAGTAAGGGTAGAATAAAGGTAAGGGAAGGGGCTTAAGGGAAAGCATTGGGAAGTGGTCCCGTGGAGGAGTAGGGGACCGGGGGCGGAGAAAAAGGGGCTAGTGGCTAGGCGCTTCGTCGCAGCGCCTTGGTTTTATGGCGGATAAGGGAAAAAGAGCTTAAGCCAAGGGGGCTTAAAGCCTGTTTTAATAAAAAGAGTGGAACAAGGTTTTAGTGGTTTTATTTTTATTTTTTAGTGTTCCGATAGGTAAAATAGGGGTTTTTTAAACCAGAAAAAGGGGGTTTTCATGGTTTAAAAGGTTTTTTAGGGAAATGAATGGTGAATGAGAAGGAAAAAAGGGGATTTTTTAGAGGGAAATGGAGGATAAATAAAAGGGGAAAATGAGTGAAATAGGCTTAGAAAATGATGGAAAATGGCCTTGTAAACAATTTATTTTTGAATTAGCAGGACAAATTGGTGGATTTTTTGAGTAAAACAGTAGTGAAGATTACTCTTTGGGTTTAGAAAGCATTAGAAGGATTCAAGAATGATTAATTTTCTATGAAAATAATCTCTTGAAGGCTCAAGACTTGTTTTAGCGATCATTTGCTATGACAAAAATTTACTGATGTCTAACAGTGGCTCCACTTGGGGATGGCAGCTCCTTGGAGGTGTCAAGAACTTCAGAAATTGATCTCTGGGATGTAGACCTATGCCTTTATCCATTGACAACATTTTATTCCTTGATCATGCTGCTTAAAAAGATGATTAATACTTTATATTAGCAAACAAATTTCTCCGAAACATTTTACTTACACAGCCTACTTTTCCTAACATTTTTTCTTC
Source organism: Pinus albicaulis (assembly GCA_034641835.2). NCBI lineage: Eukaryota > Viridiplantae > Streptophyta > Pinopsida > Pinales > Pinaceae > Pinus > Pinus albicaulis. The sequence goes on from JAXQQM020063268.1 coordinate 211,477, forward strand.
ATAAGGTGCACTTGTACTTGCAAACCTTTGTCATCAAAATTTTATCATTTTATTGAAAGAAGGAAACTAATCTAAATCTACCCTTATTTCTTCCATGAGTTCAGATTAAACAGTTGAACTCATAAATTCTCTACCTAAGCTACTATCTGCCAAGATTAAACTGTCTGACAGATATTATTCTCTATTTTCTAGAACATAAATTTAAAACACAGCCAAACCAGGATTAAGTTGTCTAATTTTCTATGGTGTCTATGGTTGTATGTACAAGATGCACATAGACTTTATTTGCAGAAATTTAAAACAAAATTGTGAAGGCTTAAGATCAGAAAATTTAAAACATCCTTCAATCTTCACGACTCAGATTTTAATTTGTTTTGAGTCATTCCTTTGCTTTTCTCTTGGTTCATATTTTCAGAGTATTAGAACCATTCTTTTCTTCTTTTCTTTGGCTCATATTTTGGTCTGATTAGAGCCATTTCTTTCTATCCTAATCTAATCTACTGATAAGCCAAGATTAAACAATTTGGCAAATCTGATTCATTAACCTATCAACAATAAATTGAAGCCTATTTAGTCATGACTAGGCTTTATGACTAAATAGCAGTGCTTTCTTTTGGTATTGGCATTTAAGCTTGCACACTTTTAGATTTTATTTTATTTTTTGGTATGGGGTTGTACCTTTGTTGTTTTATTTCTACCCTCTTTTTCTCCTTTTTTATTGTTTTTGTATTTTTTCTTTTTCCAAATTCAAAGCAGAAAACAAAAACTGACTAAATGCTCAAAGGTTGAGCTTTATTGACATTCATACCTAACCTATTCTAACTTGGAAATATCTGCTATTTTAAATGATACAATAATGCCAGTGCAGCCAGTTAAGCAGTGAGAAAAAGGCATAAAAAATCTGGCTACTTTTCAGAGGTAACCATGGTACATGTTGAATATTAATCTTCAAAACCAAGGCTATCAAATAAGGTAATAACTTCTTATGTATTTGGCTCTTGCAAAGGATCCATGCTTGAGACTTTGAGCCAATTAGGACCTCCACATATTCTTCCATAGGATCAACAAAAAAAAGATGAGAATTCTCTTCCTTTTGACCCTCCATGATTGGTAGATTGTCTGCTTCTAAGACATCAGCTTTGAGGACTGCATCATCAGTATGTTCCTTGGAAGCATCATCATCCTTCACCTGCAAATCAACAAGTAGTGAAATTTCTTCTTTCTCTAACTCTATGCTTGCTTTTGATGTAAATTCAGGTTCTTTGGATGACAGATTGATATCAATAATGGGAGAAGTTTCTCCTTGAAAAGATGATATATCCTTAGTAGGAAAGTCTTCTATTTGTTTTTCTGCCCCAAATACTTGCCAGTACTTTTCATTGTTTGGGATAGCTGGTCTGAATTTTTCTTGAATTGTATATTATTTGCTCTTAGAAGGTCTCAGACATGTACTAGCAACAAGGGCTAATCCACTGGAAAAAATGTTTTGGTTTTTAGGAATAAGGGTAGGTTGGAATTCTTCAAAAGATTTTAACAAATCCATGGCATCATCCTTATAGGCTCTAAGTCTGGGATGTTTAACCATGCATTCTTCATTCACTTGCCTAATTATCAATTCTGCATTTCCATGAACTGTTATCCTCTGGGCTCCTAATTTCTTCAATAAGTGCAGCCCTAAAAGGAATGCCTCATACTCTACTATGTTACTTGTGCATTGAAAATTCAATTTATATGAATGGCCTTTAGAATTATTTTTTTTCTGTATTATAAAGCCATATTCCTGCACCTGCACTAGTTTTACTACATGACCCATCAAAGCTCATACTCCAAAGAGGACTAGTTTCAGATTTATCATTGATTTCCCTACTATCCTCTCTGTCTTGAGTGCCATTTTGTTGTTCTGTGGGATAGGCACTATGTTGATGATTATTTTGTTCAAATGAAGGTTCAGAGGCTAGTTGCTTGTTTAGTATTTGATCAATTTCTTCTTCTGTCAAAGGAGAGATTTCTCTTTCAGTATAGACAGAAATACAACAGTCCTCTTTCTCTTGTGTTAACTAGTTTTGAGGCTGGATGTCTTCTTGAGCCTCTTCTAAGGGATCTTTACTTGTGCTTGCAAGGAAACTTTGAGGATTTTCTACTATATCCTGATCTTCTTCTGTTTCAAACAAATCCTTATGATTATTATGATACTCAGTTTGAATACAAGGTTCTTGAGTTGTTTCTTCTACATTATCAGGATGCCACTCTTCTTGTGTAATCTGAAATGAGTTGTAATATAGAGGGAGAGTCCCTATATGTGCTGGTTCTCCTTCCACATCAAATTCTGCGTTTTCTAAGTGGCTACTTGTTTCTTCAAAGCACTGCTCACTATCAGTATTTGCATTTTGTTTGTAAAGATCTCTTAACAGTAAAACACAAGTTATAGGTAGGCAATCAGGAATTTCTTGACAACCTTCCTCATCATCTTCTATAAATTCTTGATCATCATACATGTCTTGTTCATTGTCTAGGTCTTTTAGTGGTTGAGTATGTTCTTGATCTAAAAAAACATAGGCTGTTCTAGATCATCAATATTTAAATTAGCCTCACCTAGAAGGGATGATGAATCATTATTTATGCTGGCAAGGATATCTTGAGGAATGTCCTTTATTCCTTGATTGATTTCTTCCTCAATTGATTCATCTAGGTTCTTGAGATAGCTGTCTTGGGTATGAAATTCTTGAATGGCTGTTAACAGATCTTCAGGATGCATATTACCCAAATCCTCATCAATATCTAACAGGTATTGTATGATGTTTTGAGATTGATCACAACAATTTGCAGTCCATGATAGATATGAAGGGTTTTCTTTATATTCTTCATAAAATACTTGGTGCATGTCTCTTAAATAAAACAAGCTCTTAGGTTCTAACCATTCATACAAATCCCTTGCCTTTCCTTCTAATGTTAACATGAACATTTTCATAAGGAAGTCTTCATGCCATTCAGTATTTATCTTCCATACATGTATATGAAATTTGATGAGATGTAACAATGGGTCATCAAACTTTTCACCTTGAAAAACGGGAAGATTATCATCCTAGCATAGCTGGGGCATCTTATGTGGGAACCCAGGGATATGATCTCTACTCATTGGAGCATATCTCCTTTGTATCCTTGGTTCCATGTTTGTAAATCAGGAAAGAGGTCACTATATCTTGTCAACCAGTTTAGAGTCTTCTACCAGTGGAGTCATTTGATATTTTTGGAGTTGTGGAGTCGCCAGGTGAAAATTTTTAGCTCTTTTGGAGGTAAAATGTTCTATGGTCCACCACTAATGTTTATTTAAATACCAATCTGAAATGTTATAGGTCTTCTGAGGTCTTAAGAATGTAAAAGATGTAATTCATTCAGAATTTCCCAGTAGAGTTTTAGGAAAAAACCAGAGGGGTTAACAGGACTACTGAATACCAATGGAGTCGCCAGGTGAAGGATTTTTACTTGTTTTCAAGGTTTTGGTTGTTTTTCACCAATAAAAAATAAATAATAACCATTATTGGTGACACTTGATTCATTAGGAATACGGGTTAGTTGAGTTGTGAAGTTATTTCACCATCAACAATCAATAATAACCATTCTTGGTGACACTTGATTCATTTAGGAATAGGGGTTCGTTGAGTTGTGAAGTTATCTTTTACTCAATATTGTTCCCCAATATGGTCGCCACTATTTTAGGCCTCTGTAGTTTGCAAGATTAGCAAGAACAAACGCTGTAGAGCCTACATCAAAACCACTTTGGAATCCTAGGATCTAGCCCTCCTAGATTCAGAGAGGGATCTCTCTATATAAATATTTACAAAATATATGATATTAGGCTAGTTATGAAGTACAAGGGTTTTTTTTGTTTTTGGTTGGGTGGGATATCATCAAAAATGAAGGAAGTCTTTTGAAGGCTGAAGGTGTGAGCAGGTTAAAGGAAGGTTCAGCTGATAGGATAAATGAGAAACAGTATCAATCCATTGGGCTATGGAGTCATAAAGGATTTAATAGGACAACAAGTTTCAAGTGTGGTCTATGGGGCAATTCATCTATATAAAAGGATCTTTTTAGATTGAGTTATGGTATGAAACATCAAAAGTGTTGTGAAAGAAACAAAGCTAATATTCATTTAAGAATCTATTAACCTTGCTAAACAAGAAAAGCCTTTCAAAGTAACTGTTTGAAGTAAGCCAAAGGACAGGGAAAACCATAGAATTCTTTGGGAAAACTTTTACTAAAGCACACTTTTCATATAACAATCCAGCAATCTAACAGATTACTTTCAGAAAATAGAAAACATATAAGAAAATAGAGGGGAACCTAAGATCAAGTAAGGACTTTGAACCTATCTTGCTTTTGGCATACTCTCAGGGATCTTTTCAAAGCAACTTTTGGAGATAAACTAGAGGACAGGGCCAACCATAGACTTCCCTCGTTTAACTTTACTTAGCATGCAATGAAAATATCATTCAAGGACAATATCTCAAGTTTTACCCAGCAAGACATGGGCTCACCAACATTCCTTGACTGGTTACACTCTATTGAAATCATTCCCAAACACACATTTAGAAGAAAACATAGAGATAAATATTTATCAGTGAGAAATAGGGTACTTTACAGTAAATCCTAATCTATATTTGATGTTCTTTATCAGAGAAAGTGGACAGTATGGAAAACATGAGAAAAATACCAATTATAGTAAGAAAAACATCACCGTTGACATAGATCAAGATCCCATAAATCAGCTTGTATATTTGATGTTCAAACCAGTTACAATCTTCAAGTCCAACGGGTCTTCACATCTTCAAACTTCTCATCTTAGCCTATCTTTCTTCAATTACAAACAGAGCTTCAGCAGCCTCGGTAACTATTTACACTTGATAAGTATTCCATTAACCAAAATTTTCAATGAGCTCCTCTTATGATATTTATACGTAAATGAGGAGGTGGAGTGAAAGGAAGAGTTAATTGTTCAATTAATACAGAGTTATGGCTTCTCGGCCTTTAAGGAACCTAAGGGAGAGGATATCAAAGTTTTTAACTCTACTAATTGATTTTTTACATTAACTTCATCAACTTCAATCACTTTTGTTGACTTTAGAGGCTTTTGGTAGGCTAGCAATAACTTCCAAGCTGTCTTTGTAAATATCTCTCACTGTGCATTCAATTTGTTTTCTTTTGAGGCAAATAAGCTGGCAAGTGGCATTTTTGGCTTTCTGGGGAGTAATTGCCTCATTAATGTAGCATTTGAAGCGGTCTTATGCTGATCTATTGCTTTAAAAATTTATTTAGGCCTTTGATATAGCTTTTAGGCCTTCTTTATCATCTTTCGGGCTTTTAGTCCTTTATTGACTGTTTTAACCTTTTAAACTGACTTTATCCTCAAACTGTGCTTTTATCCTTTTAAACTGTGGGATTAAGTCTTTCGATCTTCAACTTTGCGCTTTAATCCCTCATGTTTAATTCCTAATACTCTTTATTGATCTTCATTAACTTCATTATTTGCTGACAGGTGCTTTCGTTGTGGCGCTGGGGTTTTTGACTCTTTAACCAATGCTCATGAAAACACTGGAAAAAACACGAAACTCAACCCTTCTTGTCCCTTTTTTCTTTTAATCCAGCCACAGAGGATCGTCATCCTCAGCTTCGTCCCTTTATTGAACTGTGGAACTGCTTTATGCCATGAAACCACCATGGAACCTGCAACAAACAAAAATTGTTATCAAAAACCTGCGCAATGTGGATTAAACTGCTTCAGAGGGTTTAGAGGAAGCGGAGGAGCAGTGCAGAGGAGGTGAAATGCAGGCGGAAGTTTAAAATTTGCATGGGCGCGGAGGATTTAAAAGTGGTTTGGCGGAAAACCAGAAGTGGTTTTTGTGTAGGGGATGGGCGGTTTGTGGTTTTGCCCCATATGGACGCGATATGGTCCATTGAATGACACGTGACCTCCATAAAACCACCCATTTCACATGCAAGATGCATGGTGGGAAGGTTTGGAGAGATCGGGCGCGAAAAGGTTTTGGGGCCATTAGATCTTTGGGCCGAAGATCTACGGTTGTAGATGAGTGCGAAGGGAAATAAGATGAGTAGAGGAACTATATAGTGGGGCCGAGGGATGGTGCAAGGATCGTTGATCAGGAAAGATCAGTGGCCCAAATTAAATGCAAGTTTTGACATATATGGAGGGGAAATACAAAGAAAAATGCCTTTTTGCAAGGTGTGCGGGGGTAAATTTGGTTAGGGAAGAAAATTCGGGAGATGAAATTATAGCCATTGGATCAATTTCGATCAACGGTTGAGATATGCACGTGGGGTGAAAGGATAAGAGATGGGAGGGCCCACCTTTATACAAAGGGTAGAAATATTTTTCACTTAGAAAAGGGGTTTTATAAGAGCGGCAGAAAGGATCAAGGGGAATTGTTGGATCAGGGAAATAAACGGTCTAGATGAACTTCGGAAGATCGGTGATCGGGGGAGAAAGGGTCCGAGAAGGAGGTTTTTGATATTTGCGATGGTCGATGGCCAATGGGAGAAGCAGGGCGATGGAAGGAGGACCGTTCGACCAGGATTGAGATCGACGGTGGAGATGTGATCGGGCTTCGCATATCGGCAGAGAACAGGTTCAGGGGAAAGAGGAATTGGAAAACGCCGAAGTGCGATGTAGCGCGAATCGCCTGATCTGGAAGCAGATCGACGGTGAGGATCTCATCAGCATAAAGTCTATCGGGGGTGCGACATCGGCGGGGAAAAAGTGGTTTTGCGAGATGTGATGGCGTGATGTGGTGCAGCGATGCGATTTGGTGATAGCTGTCGAATCTTGGGGAAGATCGACGATGGAGAGTTCATCGGGAGATCGGCATATCAGTGGGGAAAAGTTCCGGGACAAAGGAAATGGGAATTGCCGATCGAGGCTTCGCATCGGCAGCAAAATTTTTAACAAAGGAAAAAGGTCGTGGGGTAAGGCGAAAATCTGAAATGCCGATGGGCTTAGCACTTTGGTCACAGGGCATGGTTTTATGCGGAAAAAGGGGCTGGGGTTTAGGCAAGATGGGCTTAAGGCTAAAAAATGAGCGGAAAAGGTTTTTTAAAGGTTTTCATGGGTTTTTCAAGTTCTGATAGAGTTAAAAAGAAGGGTTTTAAACCATAAAAAATGGATTTTTATGGGAAAATGAGGGGAAATGAGAAAAAAAAAAAAGGTGCTTTTTAGAAGGAATGAAGGATAAGAAAAAAGGGGAAAAATGAGTAATATGGGGGGAATGAAATGATGGAAATGGGACTTTTAGGAAACAGTTCTTCCCTTTGGAAACAACAAGATTTTGAAGGTTTTGAAGTAAAAATATCAGTGGAAAGGATCTTTTGGACAAGGGACAACAAGGCTTCAATAACTCACAATTTTACTTTTAAAAATTGTTTCTTGAAGACTAAAGACTTGTTTTAGCCATCATTTGCTTAAAAAAAATTACTGATGGATAACACAAGGTTTCCAGGAATAGTAACTCAACCCTAGCTGTTACAGGGCTTCCAGAGTGTTTGTCCAACTAGGGCTTCAAGGACTAGTAACTCAACCAACCTAGGACTTCCAGAGCATCTGTCCAACCAAGGCTTCCTAGACTAGTAACTCAACACACGGTTTTTCGTTAGTCTTCCATAGTATTTTCCCAACCAAGGCTTCCAAGAACTAATAACTTAGCCCACAATTAAAGGAACATGAGAACCAACTAGAAAACAAGCAATGAAAATGAACCCACAACACCATGGCTATCCAGGAAATGGAAAGGCTAGAAAAATCCATTATCAATCTAGGAAATCCTCCATTCCAATGACAGATCATGACCAAGAAACCACATGCATACACCATGCATACCAAAACTAGTGAGGAAAACATACATGAAAATTGGTACCTGCAATCAAAACATGTTGTAGCTGTCGATCCCAATGTCCTCTTTCACTTTCCTGCTCTTCCTTTTCCTTCTTGCTCCAAATCTCCAAGTATCCCATTCCCTCCAAGAGTGCTCCAAGATAACTCTAAGTGTCCAAGAGTATGAGAGAAAGAGATAGAATAATGAGAGCTCCAAATCTACACTGAACAAAATCCATGAACTGATCCTCAAAAGTATTTTTATCAATGGGGCCTCTATTTTCTTCATTTTCCATTATTTTCCTTCATTTTACTTCTCACGTGCAACATGTGACCTTTCACCTCCCTTTTCTCCTAATTTCCATTATTTTCATACATAAATGCTGATAAATGCCACTTTACCTTTCCAAAGCCTTGGTCATTTCCTTTGCCAATTTCCATAGCCATAATAAACCATATGAACACCCACTCTAGAATATTTTTCCCAACATTCAGCTTGGAATGCATGTCTCGTGACCTTGGTTATTATTTTTCATTTATTGACTTTTATTACATGGAATTTTCACCAGGGTTGTTACAGAACCCTCCCCCTTGGGGGAACACCGTCCTTGGTGTTCAACGACGCCTGCAACCAACAATAATGTTGTAGCAAAACATACTGTCGAGGGAGCTTTATAACTTAGCTCATTGCAGTATTTACAATGATCATCCTGCTGAGAAGAAAACCAACATGAAAACATAACAACTTAACATCATAATGACAACCATAAAGACATGACACCATACCATTTATTGGATATTTATAACATAGCTTATGGTGGTGTTTACATCCATATACTTATGTACATATACCAAAACATCATACCAACATATACTAATACATATACCAAATCATTCAATCAAGTAGCGAATAAGGATGGATACATGGCCTACACCTGATCCGCCATCTCCCATGTAGTTTCATCGAGCCCAAAGTGCTTCCATTTCAATTTAACCTGCTCAATTGCTCAATTCTGAAGCATGATCGTTTTTCTCTGTAAAATGCACTGAGGTTCCGACTGGAATTCTCCTTCTTGCTCCACATGCAATACAGAAAATTCAATCACATGATCAACATATTTAACACATTTATTAAGCAACGACACATGGAAAACATCATGGACTTTCACTATGGAAGGTAGTGCAAGTCGATAGGCTACTAGCCAAATCCTCTCAATAATCTTGAAAGGTCCACAAAATCGTGGTGCCAGCTTGACACATGATCCAATCTGTAAAGAATTATTATTGGGCTTGATGTGTAAGTACACCTGTACCCCAACCTGAAACCCATTGAACAACTTGTTTCGATTTGCATATCTCTTGTGCCTATCTTATGTTTCTTTCAAATTATTCTTTATTACCTGCATTTCCTATTCCATCTCTACCAACATGTTTGGTCCAATCAACACCTTGTTAACCAAATCTCTCCAACTGATGGGAGTATTGCAACTATGCCCATACAATGCCTCAAATGGACTCATCCTCAAGGATTCTTGATACACATAGTTGTAAGAGAACTCTACTAGTGGAAGATACTCTTACCACTTTTGATGTTGATGCATCACATACATCCTCAACATATCATCCAATATCTTGTTGAACCCCTCTATTTGTACATCTTTCTATGGATGATAATTTGTGTTGAAGGCCAAATTTGTGCCCAAACCTGCAAACAACTCCTTCTAAAACTTAGAAGTGAACTTCGCATCCATGTCTGACGCAATCTTTTTCGGAACACCATGCAATCTGACCACATCCCTGATAAAGCCATGTGATACATCACTAGCTGAAAATGTAGTCTTCACTGGAATGAAGTGTGTAACCTTTGTCAACATGTCCACAACAACCATGATGGAATCATGTTGTCTAGTTGTCCTGGGAAAACTTGTGATAAATTCCATGGAAATGACCTCCCATTTCCTTTCAGGAATCACAATCAGTTGTAATATGTGGATGCTTACACTATGCCTTAATTGCTATCAGTGTCTTCTAATAGTCTGGGTGACCCGAATACGGTTTTGCATGAAACTCCCTCAAGATCATGTTCTTGAGCTCATTTTTGTTTGTCACATATATCCTGTCTCTAAATCTAGCCAAGCCATCTGTTGTGAGACGATAATCCACATCATGTACTCTTGTACCTGTAGCACTACCTATACCTGTACCGCTACATGTACCACTAACTGTACCTGTACCTGTACTCTGTTGCAACTGATGCATAATCTCCATATACCTGTCATCATGTTGACCTATCAGCAAGATCCCATCCTGTAAATATGTCCCATGGGAGCTCATAGCTACAATGTGATTTACCTATATTCACCTACTAAGAGCATTTGTGACCCTGTTCTCTTTACCTTTGATGTATTGGATCTCAAAATCAAACTCACTGATCATGGCCAACCATATACGTTACCTAACGTTCAGATTCCGTTGGCCAGATACATACCTCAATTTTCTGTGATAACTCATCAATACAAATCGTCTCCCCAGAAGATAGTGCCTCCACATCTTCAATGCATGTATGATCACTACCAACTATATATCATTTTTTGGATAGTTCTGCTCCTGCTCATTTAGTTTCTATGACTCATAGAATACTACATGCCCATCCTGCATAAGGAATCCACCAATTCTTCTCTTTCAAGCATCTGTACATACTACAAAATCCTTGTCTGGATCTGCAATATTTAACACTGGAGCATGTGTCAAAAGCTACTTAAGCTGCTCAAAAATGGCCTCACACTCCTCTGTCCATTCAAAATTGTTACCTTTTCGCTGCAATGATGTAATAGGATAAGCAATCTATGACAATTTCCTGATGAAACTCTTGTAATAACCTGCCAATCCCATGAAGGATCTCACCTCATTCACATTCCTAGGAGCTACCCACTCCATGATGGCCATTATCTTTTTTGGGTCTACTTCGATGCCTTCCTTGGAAACCACATGTCCCAATTAATGTACCTTTGTCTGAAAGAAACTTCACTTTCATAGCTTAGCATACATTTGATGTTCTCTCAAAAATTTCAATATTTTTGCTAAGTGTTCAACATGCTTTTCTTAATTTTTAGAATATACCAATATATCATCAATTAATACAATAGCAAATTTGTCTAGATAATATGCAACACATTATTCATTGAGCACTTAAAGGTAGATAGAGAATTAGTCAAACCAAATGGAACTACAACAAACTCATAATGTATGTACCTGGTCTGAAAGTTTTCTTCTGAATGTCATCTTCTTTAATTTGTACATGATGATATCACGATCTCATATCAATCTTCGAGAACACTGCTGCTCCCTTCAACTGATCGAACAAGTCATCAGTCCTCAGAAACTCATACATGTTCTTGATGGTCACCTTGTTCAACTATATGTAATCAATGCATAACCTAAGGGTACCATATTTCTTCTTCACAAACAATACTAATGCGCCCCATGGTGATACACTTGGCTGAATGTATCCCTTATCCAACATTTCCTTCAACTACAACTTCAACTCTACCAAATTTGGTGTGCTCATCCTGTAAGGTGCCTTAGATGTTGACACTGCCCCTGGCACCAAATCAATAGAAAAGTATACTTCCCTGTGAGATGGAAACTCTGAAATATCTGCAGGAAATACATCTTGAAACTGTTGTAGAACTAGGTACCTACTTAACACATCCGCATCCTCAACTTCCTTACCTTTGCCACTAGAAATGTGCACTGCAAATAACAAGCACCCTTCTTACCACTATGCTTGGCCTTCATATTTGTCACCATCCTAACTGATGTTGCTTTATTATTATCCTGCGTGACTCTTTGTTCCCCATTATCATCCAAGCACTCAATAGCCTTGTCATAAAAAGCCACCTTATTCATGTGAATATATAATCAGTCCATAGCCAAAAGTATGTTATACAATCCCAATGGAAATACATTCAGATGTGCTGAGGTAGGCATACCATTCAAGTCAAATGCAAAATATATTACCCAATGATTAACTCTCTTCTTGGTACCTATAGCCAACTGCACTAACCAAGACTCTCCATGCACTTCTCTATTCAAACCACACTTATCCACCAGTTCAGGACTAGCATACCTATAGTTAGATCCAGGATCAATCAAAATAGAAACAAATTGATCACAAGGATTAGCATCTATCTCAATGATAGATACCTAATGTTCTTCCTACCTATTTTCTAGCGCTACATAGATCCTGGGAATACTATGTCCAACATCTCCAACTATTTGTGCCTCATGCGCATTGTAGATCTTCAGTCTACCACCCTAATGTTGTGAACAATCTCTCCTGTGATGATCTTTGCCACAAGTCCAACACTATATAGGCTTCCAACCTTCATCCTTATTCTGATCCTCAGATCAAAATCCATGTTCTCTTCATGATGCATTGAACTTCTTAGGTGGTGCAACATTCTCCTTGTTATATGTATCCTAAGGTATTGCTCGATTATTGTCCCATTTTCCTTTGTTCTTATCATTATCTTTCCAATATTTCTTATTCTCATATTTGCGCTTTGATTGCCCATAACAATGCTTTAGTTTTTGGATGACCTCCTTGAATGATCTAGGCTCATCAAACTAAATCTTGTCTCTCGAATGTTATTGTCGACTCACCGATGAATCTTTGAATCTTGGCCTCCTCCTTAAGCTAAGGCACATACCGTCAACTCCAAGAACATGCTAGTATACTCATCATCTTTAATGGAACCCATCTTCAACTCATAAAAATATTTTTCCCCGTCATTGTAATATCTCTCGACAGATACTTCTTCCGAAATAGCTCTCGAAAACTACCCAAGTCAGCTTCCTCCTCAGATATCTCTAACTTGCTTCACATATTCCAACCAAATATCTCGCTTTCTACCTCTCGATACTGAATGCAGTTATTGGGATTTAAGTGTTTTCTTCGAGTAATCATACAACCTCGAAAACTTCTTCATACCAGTGAACCATGCCTTTCGCATCCTTTTTAGAGGTCATTCTCTCTCGTCAAATGTTGGTGTGTGGCTTATTAAACTCGTTGGAAAGCCCTGGATGTTGGGTATCCAACCCAAGTAGAATTTCCCAATTTGGAGCTCATTTGTCCCTCCAAAACTTCATTCTCCCAAAAGTACTTCCTGCTGGTGCAAAAGGTGGCAGCAAGGTGGTTTTCATGGTGTTTTTGGGCCTTTTGATCATCCAGAACTTGATGAAATGCTTCGGAAATACTTGAGCATGCATAACTTACCATGACAAACCCAAAAATATAAATTTTTCCTTCAACAAGTGTCCCAATCAAAAGCGAGCGCGTCGACGCGCTACTCGTATAGCTGAAAAATCTGTTTTTAGACCAAAATATTTCAAAATGACAAAAATTTCTCCGAATTTGCTCAAATTCGGAGCGAAGACCCTCCATCATGTATCATGCCCAGCCAACGAAGCCTCGGCCAAAATCCGAAGTGGATCATGCCTTTTCCGCCGTTTTAGTGCTCTGCTCAACCTCCTCTTCAGAATCTTCATTTTTGCCTTGCAAACGTGATTACGGGCCCAATAATGATTTTTCATATGACGGAACATGTCTTTGTTTCTATCATGATCCTGTGAATGTACCTGCGCTGATGAAGAAGGCGAGACCCCTTCCACGCTATGTGGAGATAGTACTCGCGCTGCTGATGAAGTCAACGAGAACCCTTCCACCCCGGGTGGAGATAGTACTCGTCGTGTAGCTGCAAATAAGGCCCTGTGGCCTCGCTGGTATGTCACATACAATGGAGCACTGATATGCTCGATCTCAGGAATGTTAGGCTGGTTTGAAGGCTCTCCCTCATCATGAACTACCTCGGGAGGCGGTTGTGGCGCTGTGAAGAAGTCACGGGAGATGAAATCCTCCCAAGTAATGCCCTGCTGTGTCAACTGATGTACCACTACGATCTTGATCAGCGCGTAATGATATATACTTCTATGCTGCTATGCTGGGGTCTTCTCTTGTACAAAAATCATCATCCTCTCTATGTTGTGATACATGAAGTATGGAATGTTCATCATACGTACCCTCGTGAAATGCATCAACAAACGGACATGGTACGCATAGAGACGCGAGAATCTGCCCTCGCAACTGAAATACCGAATGATGAGTTTCATCAATGGTGCAAACTCATCCTTCAGGAATCTGAAAGGAAAAACTCTGCTCAGGTGCCTCATATACCCCGGTTTGATGTATGGCTCATAGTGGAATTTCTCTAACTGCCGACGTTTGTTCCATTCCTCTCCTATATTTGGTATCCCGGTGGCCTGAGCAATAGTCTCTGGTGACAGAATGAAATCTACTCCAGCGAGGTTTACACGGCCATCATGTAAATGTAGAACAAATAGACGAGCTAGTTCACGATGATGCTGGGTTTGTGAAATCATCTCACAGTATTGGAAACATGACTGACGCTGAAAACAATCCATTGCAAGCGGGCAAGCCTGCAATTGAGCCAAAGAAGTAGGCTCTTCCCTGAGATGCCTACCACCTTTGCCACCTTTGTGAGACCTCTGTGGCACATTACCCTCTGTTGTGGAATCACTGTCATACTCCTGCTCATAAACTGAATCCGTCTCTGACATGGCTATGAAAACAAGATGTCTGCAATATGTATGTTGATATAGGTGTAGTGAAGTCAAGAGTTTCAATGTATGCTCAAAACCCAAATATGTTACATATGCACCAAAGCATCATAAGAAAATAAGTCACAGTGGTAATAGCTCTGTTTAGTGGATTAGCATAAAAACAGTCTCTGTTTTGGTCACAAGTGAATTTGAAAAATGAGTAAAAGTGTAATGTTGTGTGCAGCCTTTGTAATGCTGACTAAAATTTTTCAAAGGGGAAAATGAGTATGAGAATGTGTTTGTCAATGGGAAATGGGAAACAATGTGACAATGACCATAGTGAAACCATAGCAATGATAACAGTGTTCCGATAATTTCAATGGGGATATGGAAAAGTGAATCATGAGACTATGTGAAAACATGAATAAGGAGCATTGCTAAAATGAGGATGACAATCATAGTGACAACAGTGGTGAGATGGCAAACTGAGAGCGTGAGGGCCGTGACACTTTGACAATAGATGCATAGGTATATATATCAACAATACAGGCTGGGAAATCCTTCACAAGACCATCAACATGTATTCAAAACCCTAAGAAATGAATCTACTATGAACATAGGGTTTCACCTCTTCACATCAAACACTTGTTTCCCCACTTCAAACACACTATAATCATGTTCAAAATTTACTGAGCAACCATTAAAAACCTACTTGCAAGTTTATTGAGCCGTTGTGACATCAAACCGGACGCATGAGCAAAAAATTTGGCTCTGTGACTGTGTGCGTAGCGCACCTACCCAACGCGTAGCGCGCACCATATGCGTAGCGCCCGTGTTCTTTTGCAAAGGCTGGGGAGGCTATATGTGTAGCACCCCTTATATGGGTAGCGCGCCTCCTGTGTGAGTAGCGCGCACCTTCAATCCAGTCCACGGCTATGAAAAACACGATTTCGGCCCTCAACTTCACCACTTCGTTTTCTGTCTTGAGAATTTGTGCAAATGAATTGTTTACCATGGTTTATATGTGAAGAAAAATATCTCATAAAATCAGATTTGATTTTAAATTTACTCCATGACCCACTTTTATAATGTTTGGCACTTTGTCATTCGATCACTTAATACAATGCTGTTCTTTGGCTTTTCCTTTCTTTTTATGAGTCTTGGACTGATGATACCTGGTTGTTTTTTGCAGGGATTTGGCATTTGGCTTAGGCAAAGATTAGAGGCTTGCTCTGAAACTTCTTATGGTGAAACAAATACAATTATTACAAAAAATGAAGTTTGACAATTTCTAGTTCCAAAACAGAGTTTTGGACTAGAAATGTCTTCAAATGTTTTTGATAATAAAAACGTGAAATAGGAATCCTTTGAAACTAACCTCATGGCCTGCGGGCTTTTATTACATGTATGCAAAGGACTAAAAACCCTAGACTCTAGGACTAAAGACTCTTTTTAAAGAAACTAATCATTTATGACCATGAATGCAATGACCCATGAACTTCAGTGATTTTTGAGGAATTTTAATTAGCCCTGCAGGTACAAGCATGAGGAAACACAAGACAACCAGACCCCCTCGTCAGTCAATGGCATGCTCCTAGCGAAATGCAACGAAGTGGAACAAGCGAGACACCTAAGAATGATATGCAAAAAGCGAAATGATCTCTGACGGAGGGCTGTAAGGACCGACTCTAACATTGGCTCCAATGGGGATGGTAGCTCCTTGGAGGTGCCAAGAACGACAGATCTTTGGGAGAGCAGACCAGTGCCTTATCCATTGGGCAATGGAATCAAAAACTCAAACTGAAATGCATGACTGAAAACTGATGACTTGACGACACAAATTGAATCTCACTCAACTAAGAACTGACTCGATACTTAAACACAACCGACAAACTGGAAATATGCTCAATATGAAGCTTATTCAATACAACCTACTCTAACAGTTTCATTCATCACCTGATCAAGTGAAATGAAACAACCAATGCAACCATGTAAGCATCCTGGCTGCTGTTTGATTGCTTCCCACATGCTTACTGATGCACAGGAAAAGGAAAGAATCGAAAGGCAACTCCCATGGAAATTTGAACTCAAGCTGACTGCTGATAAACTTGCAAAGCATGAATTGACTAGAGGACTTCAAGAATACTGCAAAAGGATCTTCATACACATAGCTACTGATTTCCATTAACACATCACTGCTCTGATTCAGATAATCTCCATACCTTGATCTTAAACTTTTCCTCACATCTGCGGTGCTTTTCTTTGGTGATTGCAGCAAGCTGTCAAAAGGATCCTGAAATTCATGAATAACCAAACTCTGTTGCTGATTCCAAACTGAACAAAAGCCTCCTTTATCAATCTCCTCATATGACTGCAAACCTTGATGAGAGCTTTGTAATGAAAAATCTGTTAGACAAGACAATGAAGGCAACTTTTGAATAAGATTATCATCAACATTCTTTTCCAGCACATGGTTAGCTAATGAAGAAGAAATTTTACAACAAACATCATCCAACACACGAGCAATAGGATCATCAAAAACTTGAGAAGACTGCTGCACTGTATCCCTTGAAACTGTATGACATCCTACTGGTTGTTCATCTTTTCCTTGAGATATATTACGAAGATTCTGCCTTATAAACTGAAATGTTTCGAAACAAAAGGGTATAGAATTTTCTTGCATCATCAAATCATGTATTTCATCTTCCACACCTTCATCTGTAATCTGACCTTCAATTGCATTGGATAGATAAGCACTATGTTGAGTGATTGGCATACTAGGCAAGGGAAAGTTTGTGATGATTGGAAAGTTCACCATTGGTCAAAGGTACAAAAAAGGTTGTTGAGCTCCAAACATCACAGAGCAAGGCGATTTTGACACTTTACACAGAAATTTCACCTAACAGTTTGTCTCCCTTTCACTGTGTGGTCTCTTATTAAAAAGTCTGCTGGCTGAGATACTTTAAAGGTGGAAAGGCCACTTTTTGAAAGAGCAGGGGTTTTGTATTGTGAGGAAAATTTTTGAAGTCATTCAAAGACAATTTTTCTCTATCTAAACAATGAATTGACAGGGTTTGGTTCAAAGAAGGCATTCCAAAGACTTGGAAGTAGTTTGGTGTTTCAGGGACACATCTAGATCAAGATGCCCTTCTAGGCAAAACAACAGGAGCAGAATGACAGTGGTAAAGATGAGCAGCAGCTGGAAAAAGAGGAGAAGAATGCTGAACAACAGTAACTCAGTAGTGATAAACAGCAGTTTCAAGAAGCGCCTGGCACGGAAAGAGAAGAAAGGCACATCATCACTCGACATTTTGGCTTCAGCTTCGGAACACATTGCTAAGGACCCTTGAGGGTCATGCATACCAATTTTGGGCACATTTTGACATGTTTTGGTTTTTTGGCATTTTTTGGGTTTTTGGTCGAAAACTCATAAATTCACCATTTCATTTTGAGGATTTTTCAAGGGAGGAGGATGATACCAGTTGATGCCATAATTTCATGATCAGGTCCTCAGCGATTTTTAGAGCATTTGAAGGTCATTTTCCCCCTCAAAACGGCGAAAAATGCCCACTTTTTGCACATTCTGCCCGGCTTATCAGCAGTCTGCAATTTTCTGGCTTTTTACACACAGGTACAGATTTGGAAGACTTCCAGACATTATATTGGAGTGATTTTAGTTGCGCCGGAAAGTAGACATAGAGAGATTTCCAACAGGCCATCATGAGCCTCATTTCGACACCGGGAAGGCTGCCAAATGTTTCCGGAAAGTCAGGGGACCTTTTTCTGATATAAATTTGAAGTATTTTTGTAATTTTTGAACCTCAAAAATCTGCTTTTTCCAAATGTGCGTTTAGCTATTTTTACACTTGGAAAATGATGCAAAGTCAATATAATTTCCGTTTTTAGCATTTTTTTTAGATATTTTAT
Organism: Pinus albicaulis; assembly: GCA_034641835.2. Taxonomy (NCBI): domain Eukaryota; kingdom Viridiplantae; phylum Streptophyta; class Pinopsida; order Pinales; family Pinaceae; genus Pinus; species Pinus albicaulis. The sequence goes on from JAXQQM020063268.1 coordinate 229,904, forward strand.
GGGATATTTTGTGCCTTGGGCTTTGCAAAGCCTCAAGGACAAGTTTAGATATTTTGATTAGGCCAATGGGATAGCTAGTTGAACCATGAGGTTTTCCTCACTTGAGCCTATTTATTCCAAGGGCTTCATTGTAAAAAAAGGTTGAACTTGAGAGAAGAAGTAATATATTGGTCATATGAGCTTTGAAGAACATACTTGTGTTATGATTTTGGACTGCCTCTTGGATGCTTTTGATGAATGATGAAGGATTGTTGATGGATTCCATGACATGGTAGAATGGTATAGTGTTTCTTGCTTTGTTGTTGTCTTCTAGTTTTCATCCATGATACATGTTTCTTGCTTGCTATAGATCAGTAGAGATTAAGTTTGAGATATGCCCATGGAGGCACCTCAAAATTCCTGAATCTTCATAGCTTTTATGTTTTCTTCTTCCTTAGTTGCACTAAAGAATTCTTAACTTCTCTTTAGTAATTTAAGGATATTGTTGCTAGTTTCATTTATAAGTTCTATGCATGTTGAGTAGGATGTATGGTGTGCCCTGCTTACCTATGGCTGTCCATAGCTCTTTCCATGAAACTATCTCTTTGACTGATTAGATTATCATCTTGTTGAACCAAGGAGGCCTAGTCCCGATCTAGCCCTTTGCCTAAAACTATGAAATCTTGTTTGTCAAAGTGCCCAATAACTTAAAGACTGTGTTTAGGCGTTCCGGCATAGTATTTTGAGTTGTTAGTCCATCTTATGTGTTTTCCCCAAAGTCTGATAGCCATTTCCAAAAGTTAGAGGGTCTTATACTTCTATGCATGGCTGGAATGTTTGTTTCGATGTGTTGATTAGTTTATAGTTACATGTTGCATGATTAAGGGTTTTCTTTACCATGTTTATGTTATCTATTAAACTAGTGATGCTTGAAACTCTTTGTTATTCACAAACTTGATGTCCATTTACTCCATTTTGCCCAAAGATCCTTTCTACCTTGAATCAAATCGGCCCTACAGCAGCCTTATATCATCATCTGATAGCTTCCTTGACCTTTTTGACCCCATAGCCCAGTTGATCTGACTTCTTGTTACCCATTTTATATCTTTGATCAGTTTTATCCCTCACAAACTTAAAAAACCAAAAATCAAAAACTCACTTCATAACTAGCCCTATATCAGAACACCATAAGCAAACACACAAATATCCCTTACGCATATAGAGAGAGCCCTCTCCGAGTCCAGGAAGGCTAGGTCCTCGTCCAAAGCTTGGTTTGATGTTACATCGTCATTTGGCTCACCAATCGCCCAAATCACGGACCCTAACATGG